>OZ038505.1:6389457-6396957 GCA_964036315.1 Acanthosepion esculentum
CAAAATGCAGAAATATAGGCAGATGATAACATTGTATATCTGTAAAATTATTAATTTTGAATATTCGTCGCATTGGCAATGCCAGTTTTCATGGTTTTCCGTATTTTGCAGATTCTTTCTAACAAAATGGACAAGATTTCTACACGTTTATGGGTTCATTATGTGTTAAGTTGCACTCGGGAAAAGAGCAGAGGGAGGGAATTTATTACCATTGCAAAATGGCCTACATTTGTAACCTACGAATAGTAAGGTATTACCCATTTTTTTACTAGTCGTAAGTTTTCAAATGTGCGTCAGTAA
The DNA here is from genome assembly GCA_964036315.1 of Acanthosepion esculentum. Classification (NCBI taxonomy): domain Eukaryota; kingdom Metazoa; phylum Mollusca; class Cephalopoda; order Sepiida; family Sepiidae; genus Acanthosepion; species Acanthosepion esculentum. Next base: position 6,389,758 of record OZ038505.1, read on the forward strand.
AAACATTAATCTATTATGACTGTATTCCATCGCACTTCTAGGCTTTTATTATTGCTATTATATTGCATGTTACAGTAGACACCCTAAGCTTGAAAAGAATTGTTGTTTTAGTTAATGTAGAAAGCAGGATTTTACAGGGTAGAATTACAAGCCCAATCATCAAATGGTTTGAAATTCAGAATTGTTGTCGACTAGATTTGTTGTCATCCTTAACTAAAGAACACATTCTAGCCTGCTAATAGCTTTAGCTAATAACGGCGACGTTGTATTCGTAGTTTTTCGATGACATGTAGTGTGGAAGCCGGCGCAAAGGTGTCTACTGTTTTTCGAACTAGATATGTCAGTCCTACTACAGTGACGACAATCTCTCTTAAACACTTTGCCGCCATATATTTACTCAAACTCACCAAGTAGGGTATACGCTGTTTTTTTTTACTGTCCCTCTAGCCTTCTAGCGAGTATGAGATTTTTCCCCATTATATACGCTAGAAATTTCAACTGTCTCTTCCTAATGTTAGACTAAAAGATTCTTTTTTATTTCCATTTTCTCTAAAACTACGTCGTTGCGCAGATGTTCTGTCGATTAGCATGCTTCTGTAGAACCAAATTCATGTTACTCCAAGTCTCTTCGTCAACTGTGACGAGATTATCCTGCATTTTCTGGCCTATAGGTGATCTGATATGAGCGTCTACAGTCGGTGTACTGTTTAGCAAGCTTGTCTCACTGAATCGGTAACGACCGAATAGTGAGTTCGGTCACTGGATGCTCCATACTTTCGGTCTTGTCATATCTAAGCTTAGAAAAGCACTGTAGGTGGTCTAATGTTACGTAACAATTCAATAATCTTTTCTTAGCGTCTAAAAAAAAATTCCTATTTCTTAATACATTTTTAGCTTCTGTAATGCAACTTTCGCCATCCCATTACGTCTTCGGGTTTCAATATTGCCCTACACGCATTTGTGTCTCTACACGCAGTTTACACTGTACGGGTAAATGGGTAATTTTTGCGCAATATTCTGTTTTATATAATTACTACAGGTTGTCTGGACAATCTACCCTTATAGGAAATGTTATACATGCCTGTCGTAATTGTTAAATCTTCAAAAATACGACAGAAATTAATTATAATTCAAAGGGAATACGCTCGAATTAAGTATAATTTATTCAATTACTGATTTCAATGTATTCTCTCTATACAGCCAATGGAAATACATATATTTTAGAAGAATGTTAATGATATACAAAAGAAAAAAAAGAGAAAATCCCGAACTCATAGAGACGTTGATATTGGTGGATTGCTGTTATAAAAAAAATGAACACAACGAAATATACATTCCCAGTGTCCATTCATCTATTTACGCACGCTAAATTTAACTAAATGGTTTTACTCGACTTCCGTTTAATGAAGCTGGGTTAAAACGATTTAACAGATGGTGAATTGCGGGCGTCTTAATGCTAAAAACATCCTTTCGTTGCGTTCATCCTAAAATACGTTTCGTTTTCACGGACTGCGAGCAGATGCATTGTATATTTTTATTCTGTTAGTTCTCAAGCCTTGCTTTTTTTTACAATACAACGTTATCCCTGTTTCAACTTTGCTTATTCGTGACCGTGTTTAGGCAGACCGCGATTTAAACAGACGATCATAACTCTCCCACTACAATGGAAATGTTTTGAATGTCCATGATATTGAGTAAATTATAACTTATTTGGGAGAGTCATCTTAATTCAGAAAAGCTTCATTCTGATATTTTAAAGCTTACTAAACAATTGAAGAAAATGACATTTACTATATTCATGAGTGCCAAACTCTTCACCTACGTGAAATAATGCGTTGAACAACAAATGTTTTTTGGTAAGTTCAGAAACAAGACGTGCCCTCGAAAAATTCTTCTAAGGTTTTTTGAACAGGAATAGAGGTTCATTCCTTGTTTACTGTTTTGATTTGGTTTCCGGTTTGTTTTAAAATATTGTTCAGCACTATACTTCTAAGAGGGCGTCCTGAGTAAGACGATAAAATACGCCGAACAGCAAGGCCTCTGATCAGGAGATTTGAGGAGCGTGGAACCACCTATTACTTGCCGGTGTTCCCAGGTCAACCCAGACCCGGGGTGGCACCAGTTGTTAGGGTCCCAACTATGGGCAAATAGTTACCCCCCCCCAAAAAAAAAAACTGGGGTCAAAACACTATGTAAATGTAAAAATAGTTTTAATACCGGAAATACTTTGTAAAAAATATTTATTACCAGCATATATTTTTGGAAAAAAAAAAGATATTACCAGCTAAGGAAGAATATTACCAGAAATAAATTTGTTTTCGGCATTAAATAACCCATTGACGTTGATATGCCGTAAACCAAACCGAACCAAAATTCTAAGAGGTGATCCCATTGATAATTAAAATTATTGTTTTTAAAAATTATTATTAAATGTGAAATAATATTGATTGGTGATGAGACGACAGACTTGTATTATTTTGGCTATTGGTGGGGAGAGGTCTCTCTTTGTTTGTGTCAGATGCTTGTGAAGAGTTTAAAACATTCTTTTTCAAACGGGACGTTAGTGTAATGTGACTTTATATCAAGACCGGCCATGAGTCTGACAGTCATCTTTGTTTCCCTTAGTTTTTTTTTTGTTTTGTTTTTTTCAAATAGATTGCCTGAATATTTTATATGTAATGGACAGATATTTCGAAGGAGTGGTAGTAACATTTTTCTCATGGCTTTTGCCAGTTAGGGAGGGGCGCTTTTTATTCCTGAAATAATGGGGCACATTGTTTTGTGAGTTTTAAGGAGGTCGTAATTCAAGTTATTTTAGGCTGATATTCTATTAGTCTGTACCATGATTTGTTTTCATTTTTAATTAGTTTCCTAATCGCCGTGTTAAATTTTTGTCTTTCAATATTTTTTTCCGTTTTTTTTTTATTTTTTCAAGTGTCGCTATCGTTTATTACTGAATTTGTTTTAATCGTATGAGTTCTTCCTTATTATGACAATACCATTTGAAGACTGTATACAATAGTTACATTTTCTTTCATACTTTACTTGTTTAATGCCTCTTCTCTATCTCTCTCTCTCTCTCTCTCTCTCTCTCTCTCTCTCTCTATATATATATATATATATATATATATATATATATATATATATATAAGCAGCAATCCCTCTTTAACGAAACATCTATAAAAGAGGAATTGCTGCTAAAATATATATATATATATATATATATATATATATATATATATATATATATATATATATATATATATATATATATATATATATATATATATATATATTATGTCATTCACAGACAGTACTGTTTCGCTCGTATCACAGCTCCTCAGTGCGACTAGACTTCCGAATGCCTCAAGCCAGGATTGAAACACAACTAATTTGGTGTCAGTCAGAGCTACCTTCACTCGGTAGAGTTACACAACTAAATCTAGCGTATTGTTTTTACAAATGTAAACAAATGCCCATCAGCCAAAGTGCTCCATTCATTTTACTGAAGAGCTTTGCATTAGTGCAGGTGGCTGTTGTTTTATATATATATATATCCCTCTTTTATACGTGTTTCGTTAAAGACAAGTGAAAAAGGTACTGCGATTAAGATTTTCATTTAATTTTCTTGTGTTCGTACAAATGGTCTGCAATTCCGAACGCTTTCGGCTATACTTTTAGATATTATCATCCTCACGTCGACTAATCCTTAAAGAACACAACAATGCAAAACAGATTAATAAGGGTTAATAATGTTTTTGCTAACTACTTCGTCGACCACGAAATTAGATTATTCCTTTCCAAAGTAATTTTTAACGATTCTGAACACACAGACAATAAACAACAACATAAATATCTTCTACAGCAGCTAAATGCATCGCGACTATAAGCAAAATGATTATTCACTTAGAAATATCGTCAGGGAATACACTATCGCAATTCAAACAAAGAAAAACTTAAATTAATTATCTATTACAAAAAATTAAAACAGATATTATTATCCTCAAAATAACATAACATCAGCAAAATAAAAAGAAAACGAAGAACCAATATTATTTACGAGTTTAAATGCACTTTAAGGAGATGTGCTCCTGATCAAACCAAAGTAATAAATAATTACATCAGTCACACTACAGCATGCATATCCATACGACTTGCGTTACTTCTATCCAACCACAGCTACTTTAGAAGTCATGGAAATACGCAGGCAAACATATCAGACACCATCCAAAACATAGTAGCAGAAAATACTAGTATACTGATCTTATTCACGTGTAAAAAAAAAGAAATTAAAAATAATGGAAGCCCTTTTAATAAAATAGAAAAAGCCAACACTCAATAACATTAACTACTAACGCAACCGTAATGTGTTGACTGTTTTTGGAAAATAAAACGTACCTATAACACGTGATACATACATAAAATGCATACATTCAATTAAAAATAGAAATAAAATCAGCCTTGAAAATGGCTGAAAGGATAGCTGAAAGCGCCTCGGAAATGCTGGATATTTGGGGCAGTTTTTGCACACTTTGTGCCCAAAGGAGAGAGAAGAAACTTTGACGAACACAAGAAGAATATAACAAAAAAAAGCTTAATCGCAGTACCTTGTCGGTCGTCTTTGACGACACACGCACACGCGCGCGCGCACACACACACACACACACACACACACACACACACACACGGAGACACACACACGGAGACACACACACACACACACACACAGACACAAACACACGGAGACACACACAGACACACACAGAGACACACACACACACACACACACACACACACACACAGACACACAGACACACACCGACACACAGACACACAGACACACACACACACGGAGACACACACAGACACACACACAGACACACACACACACACACACACACACACACACACACACACACACACACACACGGAGACACACACACACACAGACACAAACACACGGAGACACACACAGACACACACACACACACACACACACACACACACACACACAGAGAGACACACAGACACACACACACACACACACACACACACACACGGAGACACACACAGACACACACAGACACACACACACACAAACGCACGCACGCACACACGCACACAGACAGACAGACACACACACACACACACACACACACACGCACACATACACAGACACACACGCACACACACGCACACATACACAGACACACACGCACACACACACAGACACACACATTAATTTGCTGATGTCACATAATGACAATTTGGGATGCTTAATAATAATATGATGAATACAAAAAGTATAGGGAAACTAAATTAAATTTGTTAGATTATTTTTTCTGGACGTGTTTATAAAAAATAAATTAAATTTTAAAATTTAAATGTTTCTGCTTCCTAACATTTACAGCGTTTCCTATCCCCCGTACATACATATAAATACATACATACAGACACACATATACATACACAACCAAACAACACACACACACACACACACATATATATATATATATACACACACATAAATATATATATATATATATATATATATATATATATATATATATATATATATATATATATATATATAGTGCTCGTAAGTTATTTGAGTATATATATTTTGCATAACTTTTGGTAAAGAAATAGCATTTAACTTAAAGAAATATGGCAAGCATTAAATTTTAACCTTCTCATGTTTCTTTCAATCGAGTGCATAAAGCAGAACTTCTAATATCAATTCCCAGCTGATATGTGGCTTACAAACTTTCCTTATTTAACTAAAGTGGAATACTGGATGTCAGAAGAGGGTGTGAGGGAGATATTACTGGGATAAGTATTACATAGACTCGAAAACCATTGCAAGTGATGTAGAGTAATGATCCTGAATAACATGAATGAACACTGCACATTAAAGAAGAGTATTCAATCTATGAGATGTGTCATAATCACAAATGACTTTTAGATGAATCTCTGCAAAAGTAAGCAATGGATAGTTGAAAGTAATTCAACCTTGCGTTGCTATTAAGGACCTCATGCGTTTTGTAGGTTGTGAACACGAGAATCAAGCAGGCGCGGAAGTTTAAATATCTGGGAAGCGTTTTAACAGAGAACAGTAATTGTGACACTGAGATCTGTAGACGTACTCGGATAGCCAAGGAAGTATTCCAAAACCTGGGCAGAGTATTGTGAGATAGCAGAATACTGAGCTGTTACATGACATCTGTCCTTCTTTACGGCAGCAAACGTTAGACGATTTCCTCAAAGACGAAGAAGAGACTCGAAGCGACGGGGATGTGTTTCTGCAGAAGGATACAGCGGATATCATGGACCGAGCTTATGAGCAGCGATGAGGTGTTATAGAGGATGCAAACAAGGAGGTGGCTTATATTTAACATCAGGAAGAGGCAGCAGAAGTTTCTCGGACTCATAATGAGGAAGAAGGCCCTGGAGAATCTGATACTCACGGGTCGAATAGAAGGAAAAGTAGACAACGGAAAACAACGCATGGAATACCTTGCTGGCTTAAGCAAATGAATGAGAGAACGTGGTTTGAGAAGGAACTTGTTGAGATCTGTCAGGGATAGATCGCCTATACAAGCCGTGATCGCCTACATCCTGAAAGATTTAACACATAACACACAAAAAAAACATATTTCGATTCACATTATATTTTTTCGTCTGGGATGCTACCTGAATTTTATAAAAAGAAAATAATTTCCATGCCTGAAGATGACTGAATATATATATATATATATATATATATATATATATATATATATATATATATATATATATATATATATATATATATGTACATACTGACCACTAATATTACATATATATATATATATATATATATATATATATATATATATATAGTGGTTCATTAATCTAGACATATTATATCTATTTATTTTTAATTTAATCCGCTTAATTTCGGTTTTTTAATAAAGATAAAGAAGTTTTTTGAAGATAAAGAAGTAGCATAAAGTAGCGGTTGGTGGGAAGAATAGTAGAATTCATTCTAATGGGAATACGAAGGGAAAAGGATAGATCGAAGTAGTGAAACTGGCATGGCGGGACTTGAGTTGGTTGGAGAAAATAATGTAGCTCATCAGGACATTTTCCGTGGATAGAGCGACAGAATGGCGGAAGACATTGAATATTCGTCGAGTTGTGGAAAAGTGGGACCAATAA
>OZ038505.1:6399457-6409457 GCA_964036315.1 Acanthosepion esculentum
TTCATGATTCTTTATTGAAATTACTCTAAAATAGTTAGTAGTTTTACGGATCTGTATACACACACAAACCAATGCAAATGCATGTATTGCATACAGATCTCTACATATCTTTATCTTGATATATGTTGTGGGTTCCGGGATGAAATCCGGTATCAAATAATAACAAATGCCAGGAATGAATAAAGGAAATAAATATATTAACGTAATAATACAAACTGGTAATACAGGTTAGTAATTCCAGGAATGCGGGGTTAGTAGACAAATATATATAAAGTCTTTGGTATCGACGTATCGCTGTATGACTTCTTACTGAGTCTAAGTGCACGTGACTGTGACTCTTGCCGCTACGTTATTCTACCGACCGACTCAACGTCCCACTACTACTACTGTCCGACTGTCGGGTATTCACTGGCAGTAGTATATGTATACCCTTGGTGAGTCCATTTGTGTAAAAAGGGGAGACCCCTCAACAATATAAAAGAGATTGTATTTGCAACTGAAGATTTTTAAACACAATTCTCCATGATTTTCTCTCGTTCATTCATGTCTGCTCAATGTATATCCGAATGTAAACAAATGACGTCATACAATATGAAACAAATATTTAAGTAAATGCTCTGTTTATAATAAACAATATTAACAACATTTACCGGCCTGAATGTCCGAGAAATATTCATAGAAAATATGCATCCTCCGACAGGAATCGAACCTGTATCCTATCCGGAATTTGTTTACATTTGGATACGCTTTGAGCAGATATGAAGGAATGAGAGAAAATCATGGAGAATTGTGTTTAAAAACAGCAAAATCGACCTTGCTTACCAAATGCTCCTCTGTGGCCCAATCGGTTAAGGCACATCAGGCTATATGACGGTCCCGTATCTTATTTTACTCTCTGGTAAATTTGCATAATAAAAACAAGAATAAAACAGTGCTTAGAGAAATCTCATCAGAATTGCGAACGATGTCGTCCAGAGACTACGCAATGTATTAAGAACTGGAAAAGTATCGATAGAACCAATGAAAAGAGTGCTGAACAATTATGTCATATTCAATTTCCTACTTGTCAGTGAACGCTGGCTAGTTTCTTCATGGATGATATTGAGACCTGATGAGACATTGATATCATTCGAGCGAACGACAAGCACCTTTACAAGAGCCAGCGCAGGCCTAAAATTGTGCGCTGTTTACATATTTGCTCGGGATATGCCCAGTCCTCACTTTCTAGTCTCGATAGAGCCCAAGATTGCGTCCGTGTCCTTTCGGGCGACACATTATTTTCCACTCTCCAACTTTTCTCTCACAGGCGGAATGCGGCAAGCCTCTCCCTAATCTATCGGTACTTCCATGGAAAGTGCTCGGGCGAAATACATTCCTTAGTTCTGCCATTTGAAACCTTCACGGCTAGGAGAAGCTATACCACTCACATTGTAAAAAAACACCCACATTGGTTCCGTGTTCCACTGGTGTTGGGGCGCACCCACCTTCACCACCACAATAGACTGATCCTATTATTATAAATAGAACAGTAGTTCTAGCGCCTGGGAATAGTGTAGCAGTGTAGTGCAGTGCAGAGTGAGACTTCTGTAGTGATCAGTTACACTTCCGTTTCTTGACCGGAAGATACCGTTGGACTTTATTACTATTACTTATTGTTACTACTAACCTACGTTCGTTCTACTACTAATCTCTCTGATGTAAATACCTCTCTGAATATACCAGTATTTTCCCTACGACTGTGTTTGTTCGTTATTACCATATACTCACGTGGAAACACTCAACATCTCAACTACAGTGAAATAAGGATAACATAGACAGAAGTTTGTTTTATTTTACGGCATAACAGACTCAATGAGTTATTGCCGACAAGAATTTTATTTGTGGTAATATTTGTTTCAAATATGTATTGATGGTAATAATCTATTTCAGGTAATATGTTTTCTTCAAAAACATATTGCTGGTAATAATTTTTTACAAATTATTTCTAGTACAAAAACCTGTTTTTACAATTTCATAGTGTTTTCACCCCAGCTTGGGCGTTAACTATTTATCCATAGATGGGAACCTAACAGGTACTAAAATCCCGGATCAGGATGGATCTGGGAACACCAGCGTTTAAGAGGTGGTTCCACAGTCCTCAATGTCTAATCAGAGGCCTTGTTGTTGGATGTATTTTATCGTTTTACTCAGGACGTGGATCCTACCCAGGATGGGAACATAGAGAGAAATGCGTGAGACACTAGAAGTATCAATAAAACTAGCGACAAGGAATCTTATTAAAATTTAGATAGAAGCAGATTCTGGGAGCGGCATGGGAAGAGTAATTAATGTTAATGAATGAAACGAAAGGCTGGAGAAAACAGCGCGAAACCTTCTTAAATAGATAGTTTCACTGGAGAGTAGAAATGAAACAAAAAGTGATATTAAATTTTGCAAAATTAGTTATCACAACAAAAGACAGGTTTTAATTGTGGGTCATACTTTTCCAGGTCTTGAAATGAATTTGCAAATGAAAGTACCAAAAATCGTTTATTGACTCACAATTCTCGCAATTGTGACAAAATTTTACTTCCCGTAGACTATTTGTATTGGTATCTTAGTCGACTACAAGAAACCTGTATATTTATAAAGCTTTAATGTTCGAAAAATTATCTTTCATATATTCTTTTGCAATAATAGCAATCATCATCCCTTGCGAATTGAGTGTGTCAACCAAACGTGGAAGTGATTGATCAATTTTGCAAAAGCTTACAAACGTGATAACGTTAGTAAACAAGACTGCAAACGAATTCAGAATATTGTTTACATTATTATTTTGCGATATTTCCTTGGGAATAATTACTTTTTAAAAAAAAATTTGAACATTGAATAGAAATGGCATAAATTTTGTTTTGATATTCGAAATTATTGCAATCGGGAATTTTTGCATGATATAGTTTATACACCTTCTTATATAGGTCCTGGGTCCTATAGCCTTGGGTGTCAATCAGTATAGGAGCAGGACAATTTTGAATTCAAAACCTTTACTATGGATTAAATAGCCTCACCAACCAGCAATATAGTAAGAGTTCTGAGTCCGAATACACGCCTGAAGCGGGGTTCCTCCAAAGAATTGACAAAGGTCCTTGATTTATATATGTATATATGCGTGTGTGTGTGTGTGTTTGTGTGTGTGTGTGTGTGTGCGTTTCTCTTGTAATACTTCGGTCTATCGCGTGGTATAACATCAAAGAACCGCATCATGAAGTTACGAAATGCGTCTCCTATTCCGCCACCGTTAACGTCGCATAGAAATCTTTTATGTCCAAATAACAAAATATCATATTTGACGCTGGATATTTCGTTTTATGTCTGCATAACCAATCTGAGGATCGCTCATGTGAGACGAAAGTTTAGGGCGAACTTTAAAAAATATCCAAATGCTGAAGAATATTTTATCTTTATTTTCACCAGAAATTAAAGCAAACATTCGAACATTAGAATAGCTCATAATCTGTAATAATTGACATTCATTTTCTGTTATAATTAATAATATACTTCATATATATATATATATATATATATATATATATATATATATATATATATATATATATATATATATATATATATATGGGGGTGTACGTGTAAATTGTTTTTAGATAAAGTTTATCTGTAATGGAAGAAAATGAATATAAAGACAAGAGGAAAATTCTGAAGGAAAATTTCTCAAGAAAGTTGATATCAATATATAACTCTGCGCCGGATTTCTTTCCAATCCCACCTTTCTTGAAAGACTTACAACTTACACAGACAACATACATGGCCACAAATATATTGAAAAATTCACAGAAAACGGTTAAATTCATTATTTCGCGTTTTGGAAATATCCAGTATATACGCCCATCCAATAACAATCGGATCACAACTGAAACAGCAGTTATTAAATATATATATACATACATAATTATATATATATATATATATATATATATATATATATATATTTAGTTTACGAAAAAGTAGGTAATCCGCATGGGTAGACCCAATTAAATTCATGAATAAAATTCAAACTGATAGAGATATCACCTTAATAATCAATTACAACTAGAATTAAACTTATATTTTAAAATAAAATTTTAGTATTTTAATGTAAATTCTATGAATATTTTTCTAATCGACTATTTCATATTAAATCCCCAAAATTTTTGTAATAAAGTTTTAAAAAAATTTATATCGCTAACAAACATAATTAAATTCCTTATAGACTGTTTAAACATTCAAATTTATATCAGACATTATAATATTTATGAAATCTCAAAGTAAAGCAAAACAACAGCGTCTATTTCGGGCTTTTCATTTCAAAGAAAATTAGTGACATTTTCCCTAATGACTTCTTTCTCTCTTTTTCTCTTTATGTTTTTTTATGTCCACTCCCCCATCTATATCAATATATAACTTCCGTTAAGTTAACCGATTTAATGCGCCAATATCTGGAATTACTCAAACAATTTAAATTTGAGGGAATAGAAATTTTACATTTAACACAATCATGTCTCTCTCTCCCTCACTTCCTTACTTCGTTAATTTACATATGCGTAGTACTGCCCGTCAAAAATGTGTAAATTTCCTTTCATTTTTCATTTCAACCTTTGGAAGTAAAGTCTGATGATCCGCGGTCCTTTAAAAAGGCTGTGGTGAAATATTTTTTTTACATGGAACCTTAAAATGGTCTGTTTTTATTTTTATTTAATATATATATAAATATATATATATATATATATATATATATATATATATATATATATATACATATATATATATATATATATACAAAATATTTCTTGAATATTATTCACTAACTTTTAACTGGACTTTGAATTATGCTAGTTATTTGTTCTACGTATATTTTGAGTAACTTTTCAAACATCATCATATGAATATTCATGAACGTTTTCAAAGTGAAAAAGGCTTGGCAAACCAAATGACATAATTCATTTAGAAAATAAATACGTGCAACAAAGTAAATCCTAAATTGCCGTGAAAATACCGCCAGGAGACGAAACGCATAGTTTAAGAATAGTTTCATCATTCTCTCTCTCTCAATACATATACATATATATATATACATATATATATATATATATATATATATATATATATATATATATATATATGTGTGTGTGTGTGTGTGTGTGTGTGTGTGTGTGTGTGTGTGTGTGTGTGTGTGTGAAATGTGTATGTATATAAATATAAATGTATACATATATATATATATGCACCCTACACAAAATATTCAACAAAAACACAGTAAAAATCAGCTACAGTTGCACCGAGAACATGGCACAAATAATAAAAAAGCACAACAGGAAAATTATTACCAAACCACACGAACAAATTAAACCCACGTGCAACTGCAGAATAAAAACGAATGTCCCTTAAACGGTAATTGTTTACAAAACAACGTAATCTACCAAGCCACGATAAATTCAGCAGATAATGAAGAAAAAGTATACATCGGAGTAACCGAAAGACCATGGAAACAAAGAAATTATGTACACAAAATGTATTTCACAAATAGTAAATATGCGAACAGCACAATGCTTTCTAAGTATATCTGGGAAATAAAAAACAAAACACACACCACACCAAAAATATCTTGGAAAAAATCATCAGCCTACAACAACCTATCAAAAACTTGAAAACTTTGCTTGGAGGAAAAAATAGCTATCATTACCTTCCCAGATCAAAATAAATTATTAAATAAAAGATCCGAGCTAAAGTCAAAATGCAGACATGAAAACAAATTTTTACTACGTAACTTAAAATAGAAAAATAAATAAATATATAAACAAACAACAATAAAATAAGCAAAATAAATTACTCCAAACAAATCACAAAACCACACCTGTTAGAATATGCGAAATAAAATCAAAACAAAAGAACCGACGAAAGTTATAACTGTTATATATATATAAAAAAAAACATTAATAAAAGATAATATACTACGTTACTTAAAAACAGAAAGCCAAATATATAGTATAACAAATAAATAACAACATGTATAATAAATCGATCTAAATACATCCAAATATATAAATAAACTAACAACCGATTACGATAAACTAGCTGTTTAGAAAAAACAAATAAAGATAACCAACCTAAATAGATAAAATAAAAAATTGTTCCCACCAAAATAATAGCCAGAACAAACCACAACATCACAACCCAAAATTCAACAAATAGATTTAATCAATGACAAATAAACAAATATATAAGATAAAAAATAAAAATGAAAATAAATAAAAACAAGCAAAACAATTTGACCCAAATAAATAAGCGAACAAGCGACTTCCGGTAAATGACGGCCATTATAGACTACCAACAATAAGCTATATAAAGAAATTTTTACTACGTTAACAAAAAACACCGATCAAAATAAAAAAAAAAATAAATATATAAGATAAAAAAAAAAAAACAAACAAACAAAAAAACAAGCAATTTGACATAAATAAATAAACAAATTAGCGACTTCCGGTAAAAGTAACCGCCAAAATAGACTACCCATAATGCACCACTGACCCTTATATAAATAGCCGAGAAAAATAACAGAACTAGTCACCTGACGATTGCACTAGCATGAAACAGACTGTCGCCTCTAAGTGCTGACTTTCATGTCCACTTTTATATATATATATATATATATATATATATATATATATATATATATATATATATATATATATATGTAAATTACTATATATATTATTTATATATTATATATGCGCGTTACTTATTGGAAACGCTCAATATCAGTGATACAGCTAACATATTGAGTTGGATTGATGTGAGTTTGTCACCATGGGGTTCACGCTTTTGCGATCGTCAGACAAATCGTATAAACTAAATATATATAACTAAAAATATAACTATATACAATCAAATATATATATATATATATATATATATATATATATAAAGGGTGTTCGGATGACTTGGACCAATTGTAAATGTGAATTAAATTTAAGCGTCTAATGATTTTTATTCTTTTTCTTTCAGATTTGGCGAGTATTTGGGCGATATTATTTTTCACACATACTTGGCATGAGATACATAACTTTATCCAATAGACAAATAAATACTTTTTCAGCAATAACACTGGTTTATTTACAGCTGACTTTGATCCGTCTTAATGAAACAGCCTAATATATAACCCGGCTTAATAAACACCACTGATATATATATATATATATATATATATATATATATATATATATATATATATATATATATGCACAGATCTAGGAACGTGCGTTGCCGCAGCTTTTGTAGGAACTCCTGATTGACTATGTTATCTGGAGTCTATTCTGAGAGCATCTATTCAGGTTCTTATACAAACGTAAACAAAAAAATATTTAAAGAAGTAATGGATCTCTTAATATTTTAATAGTTACACAGATCTGAATAGGCGCTACGTTTATTTATAGAATTAGCTTATCACTCAAAAGTGCTCAAATGAAATATATTTTCAAGAACTAAATACCATTTGCAGACATTGCTGATTCGCTGTATCACACACACAGATATATATATATATATATATGTGTGTGTGTGTAATTTGGCAGCAACTTTTCTTTCAAACATGTAGTGTTGAATGTTAAAGACAACATAGTCTTACATATTTTCTTTTGAATTTTCTCATATTCTCTAATGAGACTTTTTTTTTGAAAAGAGTTCCGAAATATGTATTGTCCATACGATGACCTAGCGCTTTCGAACATCATTGTTCATCTTCAGGGTCAATATTTTAGTCAAAAATTTTTATATATATAAAGAGTCGAATCCATTACATTCAATAACGTGCTAATACCTTTGAGAAAGGTATTAATCCTGTTCTTTTCCCTCCAGCTGTGGGCAAATATGCATGATAGACTGTGTTCTATAGCCTTTGATGGCAACTGGTCTAGGAGATAGAAAACTCTGAATTCAAAACCTGTGGAGTGTCGTTTGGGGACTTTGTGACACGTCGTGCATCAGGTCTCTGTATTCGACCTTTCAAAACGTATGCTTGTTTCTGCACAATGCTTTCACCATTATAATCAAATCATATGTGCGAATATCTGAGCTGATGGTTCCTGTTTGACCTTCATACGTCGAATACGAAGGGAGAGTCCACAATATATATATATATATATATATATATATATATATACATATATATATATATATATATATATATATATATATATATATATATATATATATATATATATATATATTTGTGTGTGCGTGTGTGTGTATGGATAGGTGAGATTGATATTATGAAAAACTTGAAAATGATAGACTATAGTGGGTTATCAGTTATACTAAAGTGTATGAGTGTTGAAACAGGTTAGTTTGATTTGGCCTTGTTAGTTAGATAGCCCACCATAAGATGGGTATAAAACATGAAAAACATATTGTACAGTGAAACAAATCTATATTCACATAAATCAGTTTAGGTCTTTACAAATTAAATTAATTTTGGTTGATACAAGGTCGTTAAAAAGTTCGTAGTAGTCCTTGCAAGAATGAGTTTGTGTACGTTGGCAAGAACGTATGTGTGTTTGTATGTATGTATGTATGTATGTATGAGCGTTATCGTAGGGTAGGAATGTCTTTAAAGGAATCGTTCAGTCTTAAAATGTTCCGTTCTTTTATCAAATATAAAAGGTGAGGGAGAAAGGTAGAGATAATAATAATGATCGCTTGACGTTTATCAAGGGATGTGTTAATACGCTCGTCCTTTTCTCTCTGGTGACAGGCGAACTTGTCCGTCTTTTATTTTGTTTGTGGGGCTTGAAAAGGTCATTTGGGAATTCACTCCCGGCTATGATTCGGGCATTTCCATTGGACGACGAACAAACATCACGTCAGCCCGCGAAAAGATCCGTAAAAGAGTTTGTTTCTGAGAATTGAAGATTATTTTAATTTTGTTTTATGTTTCCTAGTATTCTATTGACCGAAAAACATTTCGCATCAAGGTGTAAAATTTCACGACTTTTGTTTAGGATTCGCTTTAACCGTGTGTGTTAAGCAGAGTTTGTAATTTCGAATCTTTTTAATTTCTAACAAAATCTATGCGTCAGTGATTAGCATTTGAAATTAAATCTAGATCTTGTTTTGTTCACTACAAGGCAGATTATGAAAAGACTGTGAGGGAGAGCGAGGTAGAGATCATCAAAAGACAGTTAAATAGGTTATGAAAAGTCTGTGACAAATCGATCGACCGATATATATATATAGATATAGATTTTGAAAAGATTAGCATATATGGATTATTAAAAGACTGATATATATATATATATATATATATATATATATATATATATATGGCAGGATGTGTGTGTGCGTGTGCGTGTGTGTGTGCGCGCGCGCACGCGCGTAACGAATGCACGGCCCCAACTTTCGACGGATGTGCACCAAAATTTACATGCACATGCTCCAAGTTAGAGACAAGGCCAAGACCGACGTTGCATTTCCCAACTCCCATCGATAGTGGAAATAATCGATTTTTTCATGCTTCTACGGCAGTTTTCATGTAGTTTGCGGCCATTTTCTATTGGCCAGCGTGAGAACGTATAGCTGGCTGCCACGAATAGGCAGGAGATTCTCTTGCCCAGCATGAGTGCCAACAGGTGACTGACACGAATGTTAACTAGCATGCTAGCATGCCAAAAAATCGATGGCTACATTCATCACAAGTGTGAAAAATTTAAATCTGCATGGCACTTTACCCCAATTGGCTCATTCGCTTGCTTAAACTCAGCATTAATTCTGATTCCGCAGAACTGGGTTGGGTGTGAGAAAGTATTTGTTGTTAACATTCTTTTTTCATTCGGTTTTTCCAGTTACGAGTCCTTTTATTAAAGCTGATCGTTTTGTGTTTAGTTCTTTTTTCGTAACAGATTTAATGTTTAGTATAGAGCTTAGAAAAAATTCGCAGTGTGAGATAGGCAAGAAGTAAGGCATGTAGCAACAT
>OZ038505.1:6414457-6434457 GCA_964036315.1 Acanthosepion esculentum
GTTCATATTCCAAACTTAAATATGATTTCAAAATTTAAAATTTTATTATGGATTACTTGTATGGATTACAAAAATAAATATGATATCAAAAACTAAAATTTTATTATGGATTACGTGTAATTACAAGAATGAGTTTCAGCATAAATCGTTATAAATAATAATCGACTAGTTTTATCACTGTGATATTTTCAGTATATCAAGTATTAAGAATATAGTAACTAGAATCTGCAAATTGGAGGAGATTGTTTTCAATCTATGTGTATATGTGAGGATATTCGTTTCTTTAACTTCAAATTCACGGTTACCTCCCTTTGTTCTTGTCTCTTTTTTTTATCACATAATATTTAGGGAGTTGCAAGAAAATATTATTTCCGAAAATGTGGATGAGAAAAAAAATGTGAGAACCACTGGACTAAAGTAATGCTTGCGCAGATGTGACTACACATTCGCCCGAAAGAGAGAGGCGCCGAAAAGATTTATTTTATTTTTTTTTATTTTTTTTTATTTTCTCAATGTATGTTTTGGACATATATTTCATTAGTGGATAATCTAGCAATTAATTTCTAAATATTTTCATCTCAGTTAATTATTTTTTTAAATTTAGATTACTCTTTTAATTAGCGTAGCGTTTTTTTTTTAAATCAGAATTATATCCACTCTCATTATGGTGATCAATTAATGCATTTAATGTGTTGCTTCGTATAAAATTCATTTTTTAACATTGTTTTTTAAAAGATCCTTTGTTTTGCCTCCATCAACCGCGGTCATGAATCTTTGGATCATATATGAGATCAACTCTGATGACATATCTCATACTCATGTGTGTCAGACCGGAAAGAAGCTCTCATCACGTCGTTTTTTGAGCGAAAACGTGGTCAAGAATTCAGACACTTCCATTTGAAGCCTATGATGAAGGTAAAATGCCATTATCAATTTGGAATATATAAAAAATAGTCTCAACAGATTACAACACTCAAACTTTATGTTTCATTGACTAAAACTAAAGACGATGCTAAATATATAATTTAAAACTTAATTACCATCTTCCCTTTTAAAATGGGTAAGTCGTTGATTTGGGATGCGACCTGTGCAGATACATTTTCGGCCGGTAAAGTGATCAGGTCCGCGGTTGAGCCGGGGTTCGTCGCCCGAGATGCAGAGATTAAAAAATAGCTAAATATTCTTCTCTTGCTGATAGATTTTTTTTTTTACTCCTGTGGCAGTGGAGACTTCAGGGGTTATTAGCCCTCGTTCGATGGCGTTCCTTCGGAGGATTGGCGCGATTGCGTCTCGATTAAGGAACGAGCCTCGCGAAACGGAGTGGCTCTTGCAGCGTGTCTCACTGGCGACGGTTCGAGGTAATGCTTTCTCCATCATAGCGGCTGGCAGAGGATAGAAAAAATTGTTTATATTTACGTTGATCTGGAATTGTCATCATTGGTAGTCTGAACTTGCTTTGTTTCAATGACTTTTGTTTTGTTATTATTAGTTACTTTGTTCAATAAAGACGATAATTTAAAACTTTACCATATTTATGTGAAGAATGTTCAGTATCGGGGATAGAGCATAAGTAAATATAAATGTTAACAGTAAATGCCGAGCGGCACTTCATGATTGAACGCAATCTTTATTTTCAATAAGGCTATACTTATGGACTAAAGTGTTTAATAGCGAGGGTATTACGTATGTAAATATAAAGTGGACATTGATGTTAACACTTAAAAAAATTAAGTCAATACATAATTAAAAATAAATTGAATAATAAAGAAATCAACAAAATACGAATGCAGTCATAAACATAAGTAAACATAGTGAAAAAATAACAAACAAATAATAAAATAATCACTAATATATAATGAGTAAAATACTGACAAACAACACTGTGCATATAATTGCATTCGGATCCATATTACCTAGTTATTAGCCTATAGAATAATTGGAAACATAACCGCTGCCGCCTACATAATAACCGTTAAAATAAGAGCACGTAAATAAATGTAATGGATGAGACAGGAATACGAACTCATTGCAACGATTCCTTAATCCGGGCCGGTATCCAATACTCCCCCATACCTCATATATAGTCAGATATGCATTGAGGAATAACCAAAACAGAGTTTGGAACTTAATTGGTAATCTTTATAACCTCAACAAAAAAAATACTCACAAGCGGCGTGAAGTAGGTGAACCACTGCAAATGGTGGACTCCTTAGACGGCATATAACCCCTACTTATAATAGTATCCAACGTATTTGTGATGATAGGGACATACCCATTAGTGTTCATAGGCACGGTATATAACAGTTTCATAGGGGTGTAATTAATTGTATGTTTTCTCCAGAAGATGTTATGCATAGCTCTCAGCATTGGCCTGCAGGGTTCATCAAGCTTAAAATTTAGGGTTTTACTTAATGTTCAGATAGGTTCACCATACATTAAAACCGCTTCTACAGTGGCTCGAAAGTATATCCGCTTGAGGTTCTCTGGTAAATTATATTTCTGGATCACATGCACATTATTCAAGGTGACTCAGGGATTATCGGTACGAACTTACACACACTTTTCAGTATAATTGATCTAGCTTTCTAGCTATGGAAAATATTTGAGACATTTTATTGATTTATAAGACAGTTTCTATTGAGCCTTGCTGGTTGAAGCCTTTGATTTTAGTTTTAGAGGCATTTACAGAGTCCGACATCATTGGCAGCATTTACTAGATCGCGTAGAAGTGCTGTGGCATTGGTAATCGTGTCTATGTTATCTGCATAGTCGATATCTGTCACTTCTTTTGCAGGATATCAACTTGAGAGTCTTGGTGTAAAAGTAAACCCTAGATGATGATGTTTGGCAAGTGTGATAACAGCGTAATACGCATGTCAGTGAACATGGTCCGTTAAAAAATCAGCAAATCTGTCACTGTTACTCGCCATAGGAATGACAATCATGAGTATCACGCATACCATAAACGACCAGCTAATAAGTCATAAAGAACAGATTATTCCAAAGGAATGATAGAAAAATAACAAACCTGAGACAACGTTTTCTTCAGTGAGATAAAGAAAGGAATAAAGAAAAGAGAAAGCAACAAAATAGAAGCAAATCTTCTCAAACCATCTATTAAAAAGTGCAACAGGTATGGGGCTTGATCAAGATTTTGTATTCCAACAGGACAATGGTCACAAGTACATGTCAAAAACAACTCAACACTGGTTCAATGAAAATAGAATTTAAGTTCTGGAATGGCCTAAAAAATTACCGGATCTTAATCCAATAGAAAATTTATCGAAAAAGTTGAAGTTGTGAGTTCACGCAAGTGATCCAAAAACTATCTGTGAAGAAGAATGGGTAAAACTGGCAAAATCTTCATGTAAGAACCTCGTTGAAAACTACAGAATATGACTAGAGTCTGTAAGGCTGAACAGAGGATATGCTATTCAATATTAAAAAATCGTGTTAAATACTTTTGCCCCCTGTCAGATTCGAAAATTGGTAATAAAATTGCATAATAGCAATGTTTCTCAATGTTATTTTTTGTTTAGTTAGTCAATGTTCATTAAAATACTTGAAGTATTATTCAAACAAAACACTTTTGTTGTGAAATTTCTAAAAACCAATGTTGTAAAATAATTTGATACCCACTCTGTGTATATATATATACTCTGGTCGAGGATCCTCAAAACACACACAAAAATCAAAGAAAAAATCGGCAAACATGGATACACGTGCCCCCAATATGACCTAGTGTCAAATAGGCGGCATTTTTCCATGACATTGTAATTATTTTCACTTCCTTCGCCTTTCTGTAATGTTTATTCTTTTAAAAAGTGGTGATTAGAATTGCGATAAACCTAAACATACGAAGAAAGTTTTCTTGTTCTTGAAAAGTTATAACAAAAATAATTATTCGATTGTTTATTTACATTTTTTTATATTTATATTTTCTAAATGTGTGCTATTAGAACTAATTCAATGTAATATTTGCAATTTAGCAATTTATGAATAAATGTGAAGACAATTTTTATTTATAAATTTATAGACATTTACTAAATTATTAAAATATATGAACTGACTCTATTGAAATACTTATTGTTTGCCAATTTATAAAATTGGAATAAATTGGCTAATGTTTTGCCAGTCATTCCAATAAATAATAAAATAAAGAGTATAAATAAAACATGTAATAAATTAATAATGTTTATTACTTCTACTGTCAATTCTCACGAACAAAAAAGTAAAAAAAGCTTTCAGAATCTTAGGATTTACTATAATTTTAATGATCAATTTTTAAGACAATAAACATTACCGACGTGAAGAAATCGTCCTTTTGCGGGAGTGTTTATCCATGTTTGCCCAAAAATACTCACCATGGCAAATTGCTACTTAGAATCACTGACGATAATTAGATACGAGATATCGTTAATTAATTGTTTTATAATAACTATCAGTTAAGAAATGAATGCGTATTTTACATTGGAATTATATTAAAATAAAATGTAAATCGGACGATCTAATAGAGAATAAAATAGAAATTTCAGCGAGCGGCGCTATATTGAGTCTGATTTGCTACCTCTTCGTCGCCGAGGCCCGTTGAACAATTGGTATGATGTTTGCTTGATAACCTAACTGTCCGGGTTTCAATTCTCGGTAGTGGATGCGATGTCCAGTGCATTCTGTTGAGGTTTCAGACTCGATGAATAACTTAATTTCTTATATATATAGAAAAGGCTCAAACACTAGTATTACATGGTTATAATTTATTACATTGGAATCGTAATCACGATCCAATTCATCAGACCTAAAAATTCAAAAATAAATCGGAAATGGAAATTGTCATGAAGCCAGTTATGAACTTCGGTCTCTGATAGGGACCCGGAAGAATTTGTGCATACAAAGGAAATAATAAAAATAATAATAATAATAATGCACATGTTCTCACGAAATGCATCCCACACCTTACGAAGGGCTTTATCTATGTAAAATATGTGTGTTTTTTTGGTTTCTTTTAAATTTCTCAAAATGTCATGATGCCATTTCTGATCTTAGGTCTCTAGTCGGGACCCGGAAAAGTATGAGTACACACCAGAAACCTAAGGAAATAAAAAAAAAAAAAAAAAAAAAAAAAAATAATAATAATAATAATAATGATGACATAGTGAGAATACGTATGTGTTATAGTGGGAAACAAATGTGAGAGGGGTATATATATATATATATATTAAATCATAAAATGTCTAAATGTCTCATCTGGTCAGCCAACTTGAGGTTTTCGTATCGGGATGCTCAGTAGCTCCAAGTCTTTGACAAAAACTAAGTCACTAGAACTTTCCTTAATTTACTGAATATCACTGTTTTATTTTTCGATATTTCTGAGATGAGTGGTTTTAACTCCATCACTATTTACATAGGAAATCACAACAAATATTACATGAATCAGGTCGGAGATTACAGCGACTGGCACGTCGTGAATATGCCAATAATGATGAGAGCAACGGTCTAAACAATGTAAATAGTGTCAATCAAACTCTGGTTGTCTTTTGAGCGCTTTTGACCAGAAGTTCTGCTAACCTGAATAAACACGTCATCTTCACTTATTTTCTAACTTGTACTATTATTGTTATTAGTAGTAGTAGTAGTAGCAGTAGTAGTAGTAGTCTTAGTAGTAGTATATATAAATTTATATATATTTTAGTTATATTGCCTGACAACTAAATAATGTTGTCATTAACATTATCTTCGTGATTTTTTCTCATTCCTGAAGGAAGAATTTCTTTAACGTTTTATGTCATAGATATTGGTGACATCTTCGTTTTTACTAATATGTAATATAAATACTATTTTCTCCCTTGAGACAAACACAGTAAGACACCCACACACTCACACAAATAAGGAAACTTTACACATTTGTGTATGTATGTAAGTATGTATGTCGCTGAGTATGTGCTTCGATGTTGGGGCTGATATATGCATTGCCTTCCTGGGGAATCAGAAAAAATATATATATGAATTTTTATGGGATATAATCGATTACACATGCAGCGTAAGAGATAAGAGAGGGACGAGATTATCGGTTGGGGCAAAGTAAGCTCTAGTAATTAAAAGATCTGAATGATGGAAGATGATGTATATTGGCCTCTAGATTTGATATTCCTCGAATATGATTTTCATTTAATCGTCCTGAAGTAAAAGCACACAGCCACCCCCAAAAAATAAAATGAGATAAATATTGGAAACTGATTTTCATGTTCGCAATCGTACGAAAACGTATTGATATGAAAACATTCAGAGGTAGAAATGAAGCGGTTGTTGATGCCAGAGAAACGATGTTTAAAATTAAACCTGATAGATGAAGTAATAGTTACATATATCGAGTGGGGGCGAGCTAGGCGGTTGAACGCCATAAAAGAATGGCTGAACATGATGAGATCGAGAGAAGAAAATTGATATATTGAAAGAGGATTATCTCATATTTATAGACAAACAGTGATGGATAGATAGACCGGCAGGTAGGTAGGTAGGTAGGCAGGTAGAAAGAAAGAAAAAAAGAAAGAAAGATAGATAGATAGATAAACAGACAAACTGATAGATAGATATATACATGCATAGATACATACATAGATACATAGACAGATAGATGCTACAAGATCCCAAATATATTTACTAAAAATAATAACAGATAGATAGATAGATAGATAGATAGATAGATAGATAGATAGATAGATAGATACGAACATTGAAATATTGAAAGAGGATTATCTCATATTTATAGACAAACAGTGATGGATAGATAGACCGGTAAGTAGGTAGGTAGGTAGGTAGGTAGGTAGGTAGGTAGGTAGGTAGGCAGGTAGAAAGAAAGAAAAAAAGAAAGAAAGATAGATAGATAGATAAACAGACAAACTGATAGATAGATATATACATGCATAGATACATACATAGATACATAGACAGATAGATGCTACAAGATCCCAAATATATTTACTAAAAATAATAACAGATAGATAGATAGATAGATAGATAGATAGATAGATACGAACATTGAAATATTGAAAGAGGATTATCTCATATTTATAGACAAACAGTGATGGATAGATAGACCGGTAAGTAGGTAGGTAGGTAGGCAGGTAGAAAGAAAGAAAAAAAGATAGATAGATAGATAGATAGATAGATAGATAGATAGATAGATAGATAGATAGATAGATAAACAGACAAACTGATAGATAGATATATACATGCATAGATACATACATAGATACATAGACAGATAGATGCTACAAGATCCCAAATATATTTACTAAAAATAATAACAGATAGATAGATAGATAGATAGATAGATAGATAGATAGATAGATAGATAGATAGATAGATAGATAGATAGATAGATACGAACATTGAAATATTGAAAGAGGATTATCTCATATTTATAGACAAACAGTGATGGATAGATAGACCGGTAAGTAGGTAGGTAGGTAGGCAGGTAGAAAGAAAGAAAAAAAGATAGATAGATAGATAGATAGATAGATAGATAGATAGATAAACAGACAAACTGATAGATAGATATATACATGCATAGATACATACATAGATACATAGACAGATAGATGCTACAAGATCCCAAATATATTTA
Organism: Acanthosepion esculentum; assembly: GCA_964036315.1. Classification (NCBI taxonomy): domain Eukaryota; kingdom Metazoa; phylum Mollusca; class Cephalopoda; order Sepiida; family Sepiidae; genus Acanthosepion; species Acanthosepion esculentum. The sequence goes on from OZ038505.1 coordinate 6,422,082, forward strand.
CTAAAAATAATAACAGATAGATAGATAGATAGATAGATAGATAGATAGATAGATAGATAGATAGATACGAACATTGAAATATTGAAAGAGGATTATCTCATATTTATAGACAAACAGTGATGGATAGATAGACCGGTAAGTAGGTAGGTAGGTAGGTAGGTAGGTAGGTAGGCAGGTAGAAAGAAAGAAAAAAAGATAGATAGATAGATAGATAGATAGATAGATAGATAGATAGATAGATAAACAGACAAACTGATAGATAGATATATACATGCATAGATACATACATAGATACATAGACAGATAGATGCTACAAGATCCCAAATATATTTACTAAAAATCATATTACTTGTGATTTCAGTATCTACAAAATCGTTACTACATATAATTAGGAGAGATAATAATAATAATAATAATAATAATAATAATAATAATAATAATAATAATAATAATAATAACAGATAGATAGATAGATAGATAGATAGATAGATACGAACAAAGCGATATTATTAATGTGTTGATGATATATTTGTGCCTCAGATGTATGCAAAATTATACACACACATACACACATGTTAGATAGATAGATAGATAGATATGGATAGACTCGTGTAGATAGATAGATAGATATTATTGAAAGGTCTCCCCTTTTTACACAAATAGACTCACCCAAGGTATACTTATACTACTGCCAGTGAATACCCGGCAGTACGTACGTCAAGTCGGACAGTAGTAGAAATAGAACATAGAGTCGGTCGAGTAGAATAACGTAGCGGCAAGAGTCATAGTACGAGCACTTAGACTCAGTAAGAAGTCATACAGCGATACGTCGATACCAAAGACTATATATATTTTTTTTCTACTAACCCCGCATTCCTGGAACTACTAACCTGTATTACCAGTTTGTATTATTACATTAATACATTTATTTTCCTATATTCATTCTTGGCGTTTGTTATTATTTGATACCGGATTTCATCCCGGAATCCACAACAGATAGATAGATAGATAGATAGATAGATAGATAGATAGATAGATAGATAGATAGATAGATAGATAGATAGATAGATTGTTTTATCTGTTTAAAGGAATATAAACTCCTTATGGGCCACTTAATTTTGAAAATTAATATTCTTGGATGCTTTCATGAGAAAATATATGATATACGATATTCTGCTTTCACAACTGAATACCTGGTAGATGATTGGTCGGCTGATTGGTTGGTCAGTTGTTAGGTTGTCTGTCTTTCACGACATATTTATCTGTATACGTTATTAATGCAGGAATCTCATTATTTTGCACACAATGTTATGGTTTCAATGGATTATATTTTGAAAGGAATTGCATGAGTTCAACTGTAGATTAAATATATTGCTTGTCATTTCCTTAGAAAATGTGTTGTTACCATTTCTACTATGAATATGTATTTCTGGTAATTATATATATATATATATATATATATATATATATATATATATATATATATATATATATATATATATATATATGTATGTGTGTGTGTGTGTGTGTATGTGTGTGTGTTGCTGTTATTTTCATGCAAAAATGCATTGTTATACTTTCGCCATGTTTTGTTTTGTTTGGGGTTAAATATTTGGCCATAACTGGTGCCGCAGAGATGTTACCACCCTGGGTCAAGGTGGACCTGGGAAAAAACCGGCTATTAAGAGGTGGTTCAACGCTCCTCAAAATCTTCATCAGAGGGCTTGCTGCCGGATGTACTTCATCGTCATACCCAGGGCGATATATATATATATATATATATATATATATATATATATATATATATATATATATATATATAGATATAGAGAGAGAGAGAGAGAGAGAGAGAGAGATAGATAGATATATAGATAGATAGATAGATAGATATGATTAGGCTAAGAACGGCTATTATCGGGAAACCATTCAATACTGGATATATATTGATGATATACTTTTATATGGGCGGACAGCGAGGATGCTCTACATGGCTTCTGTATAAGATAAAAACAATTAAGCTATATAAAAGAAATTCAAACTAGAATATTCTTCCCTAGTAGTATTCCCCTTTTATAACTATTAGGGCATAATCGCCAACTATAATATATCCATATCAATTTTCATTAAACTCACAGGCAGTCATAGTTATTTGTATTTTGATAGAAACTACACAACAAATGGAAAATCCATAATCGGTAGACAATGCTGACATATCAAAAGATTTTGGTCCGATACTAAATACGACAATATATGTATAGGTTCACTTAGTAACCACTTTCTCAATACAAACTACCCTTTTAAAATTATTCAAAAATCGATAAAAACAAAAGTTTCCGCACACTAGTCTTTTACACTACAAAAGAATGAAAACACACAAATACCCATGGTGTTGGAATTTACTGATAAATATAAAAGAAATGTCGCATTTTCTCGAAAGATACACCCTAATAACATCATTACCAAAATCAAATGGGAAATTCTAAAAACAAAAGCAATCCCACATGATAGCAATAGCAGAAAATGTAAAAATAAAGTAAGGAAAAATGAGCGAGTATCACCTTTAAAAACCAAAACAACTTACAAAACATGGAAAATGATATAATAGGGAAATGTATACATTTAAACAAATATCTCCTTTGCTATTTAAATACGAATATAGAAAGAAAGAAATACAACGCAGTACCATTACAAATCCAAACGAACATACCTAACTTCCAACCCATAACAACTCTAAATACAATCCATACAGAAAAGAGTAACTAAATCATATGAAAAACACGCAATCCAACATACACTGATCACCACAACTATACTCTTTACAAAACGCAAACATACACACATACTGAATACAACACCTACAATGTCAACAAAATCGTAATCAATAAAATAATACAAACATACAAAACACACGCAAACGCAACACATACAAATTATTACAACTACATTGTTTACATAAAGCAAAAACACGCACGCTAAATATAAAAAAGCCAAAAAAACAATATACAATATAAACAAAGAACACATTAATTAAATATAAATACTACAATATAAAAAATACATATACAGCAAAAATCCAGCAGTACGCGATTAGGCGCATGAACGTATGAGCGGCCACGCATAATCACACACCCAAGCATCAATACAGGGTCAGACCCGCATACATGTGTAGGTGTGTGTATATATACATATTTGTTTATATATATATATATATATATATATATATATATATATATATATATATATATATATATATATACATACATACATACATATATATATATATATATATATATATGTGTATATATATATATATATATATATATATATATATATATATATATATATATATATATATATGTAATGCATACATAGGCCCATGCATAATCACACGCCAGCACAAACATATATATACACAAAAAAATCAAGCGTAACCTTAAGTTAAATGGTCAAAATTTGAACCACCCTAAAATCCATATGAAAGATTAGCAGTAATCTAGAGGTCAACAGAAATGCCGTGGAAAATAGAAAAAATATAAAAGAAAGGGGAGGAGTAGAAAAGTAGTCAACAACCGGGTAATATGACACTCACCCAGAGAAAAAAAAAAGGAAAAAATAACACACTCACATCACAATATACAAATACAAAAATTCGGGAAATATCAGCAGAATAGTCCGGCTCTGAAGAGTAGTCACATAAATGACCACGAAACTTTGAAAATCAGTATGTCGGATATACTGCCCATTTAAGTGAAAAAAAAAACTTTTTCATATATATATATATATATATATATATATATATATATATATATATATATATATATATGAACTTTAAACATTTTACCCAATTAAGGTGATAATAAAATTAATAGGCAAGGAGTCAGCGGAAGTGGAGGTCAATGAGAAGACTTTAGGAGAAGGAACCGGAAACAGTTCAAAACCCAATTAACCCATTGCGTCTCGGTGGCTTTAACGCCTTCCTTGGGATGAACTGGATTAAAAAATATAGTAAATACAATTACGGATCTTAGGCTGTCACTTTAGAAGTACAGAATTAAATTAGACTTTAAAAGGATCTTTCAACCCAATCTTAAACAAGATACAAGTGATAAACCTCTACCCATTATCTAAAGACCTGTAACGTGCGTGAACCGGGCGATAAGTGAATCTATCTGCTCCTGTCCCCTAATTAATAACGCATTCAGTGAACTTCCACTTAGCGCACGAGCACAGTCACCCAATTTACGATCACTACTCACATCTTCCAAAATGAAACGACCAAATGCACTCTGCGGAAATTATACATGTCATAAACCACAATGTTGAATCTGTGAGCATATTGTCACCGATACAACTGACATTCCTCGAAGCATGGAAGCTAAAATTATATCCCATCAGCTGATTGCTTGTAGTGTCTGTGGCCGAGGCAATTACTTGTTGAGACTGGCCCTGCATCTCTACTCCGATTCAAAAGGCGGATTAGCGACAACTGTCATCACTCGACAATAGCACACCATGTCAACTTACCTAATCATAATATAGAAAATGTTAGACACGTCCTTCTAGACCAGCCGTTGTAAAGCTGAATGAAATTTCATTATCAATTTTAATACCCACAATTTATTATTAGATCAGTTCCTCGGAATTCGCAATGATTATGATGTAGAGAAATGAAAACTGAAACAGCTGCATTTTTTGCCCACATCCGGTCTCTCGTTAGTGCTATATATTTAGAGATTCTTGATAAAATCCAAAGAACAATCTACAATATTAATTGTCCTGACCGGCTTCAGTGACTTTCTCACCTCCGTAACGTAGCTTCCCTGAATAAATACTTTCATGGTAATTCTTGTGATAAACCTTCTTCTACAGTAGCTAGACTTTATGAATTATGGTGAAAATACTTGATAGGCGGAATGATTTCATCCTTTTACACTTGAAATGGATAGAACCGCAAGTTCTGTGCTAATAGTTTCTTCTATCGCACTTCTCGGTTGTGAAACTGTCTTTCGTCCCAGTCAGATTTAATCTTGAAAACTTCACTGTCAATCGTTATCTGATGTTTCATTAATTCTTGTTCTTTTATCCTTCTCTCTCCTCAATGGTATACTTTTCCTATATTTTCTACCATCTATAATATCTTATATTTTAGTGGTTTCATTGCCTTGAGGGAGGCGCAAAGGATTAAAATCATGTAGTTTTAATAGCTGAAAAAAACGATGTACACATACTTATATATTCCTTTATGTATCTATTTTATTTATTATTTTATGATCATGTATATGCTTCCTTATAGACATTTATTTATTGTATTCAGGGAATATTCTTTTTTCTTCGTTAGTAATATTACTAATGTTATAGTCATTATATTCATTTTTTCACCCAATAATAAGAGTTATTATCTCTGTTACCTGCATGTTCTTATATTTTCGTCAATTTATATGGTAATTATTATGATTACTATTTGCTTTTATCTCTGTTGTCCACACTTTCCCTCCCGGTCTCAACCAGAGATATAATGGCAGAAATGACTCCATGACATTTTCTTCTGACAATTTTTCTTTCTTGTCAAAAGTAAAAAACAAAAATAAAATAAAATAAAAAAACAAGTACAAACAAATTTTACATAGATAAAGCTCTTCGTAACGTGGGTGCGGTATTCATGAGTACATATTTTTGTATTTCTTTAAGGCATGGACGACCTGGGATCTCTTCATTTTTTCTATCGGAAGATTTTTCCAATCAATCCGGGGGCTCCAACTTCAACTGGAATATATTGATAATATCTCGAACAGAGCATGGCTTCAAGACATCCGTATACTGCAAACCGACATTCACCGGACAGTACCTCAATTTAAACTCCCACCATCCATACAGCGTAAAGAAATATATCGTCCGCTGCTTTTGACACAGAGCAAAAATCATAAGTGGCGACCCAGAGACATTAGAAAAAGAATTGGTCATTATAAGTTGTACTCTACATGTGTAACAACTACCCTGGGTACATGACAGCAGCGCCAAAAAAAACTGGGATAGGCAGGTAGAAGAGGAGGGTAACAACAATCAGAAAACAGTTTGCCTGTCTTTTGTGAAGGGGTTATCAGAGAAAATACGAATGATCTGCGGTCCATATAACATAAGGACAACCTTCAAAATCTGGACGACATTTCACAGATATCTCACCCGAATAAGATTTCCCCCCTAGAGGAGAACATGACTAAGGACTGTGTGTACGCCATCCCGTGAAGCTGTGGAAAGAAATATAAAGGAGAGACAGGCCGCCCCCTTAAAGTGAGGCTTCAAGAACACCACAAAGCTGTAACACGAGGGGAAGTGGAAAGATCGGGCGGGAATGACCACATATGGAGAGAGAAGGGAGATCACCGCCATCTGTGAGATCAGGGTGAGATCATAGACAAAGAACATCATTGGAAAATTCACAAATTTAAGGAATCAGCACATATGCTACTCCCCAAAAATCTCCTGAGCCGACCAAGCATATAAATGAATACATATTGGGAACCAGTAATAAAGAGTGCCAGAGTAAAGCGATACTAACAACAAAAATTGCCATATGAGCTCTGGTAAAAACATGCAATGATAACAGCAAAAATTGCAATATGAGCTCTGGTAAAAACATGTAATGATAACAGCAAAAATTACAATATGAACACTGGAAAAATGGTTGCTGAAGACATTAGTTTTATAATACCCAGAAATTCACAAGCAGATGTCCTTAAGGACGCATGGCACAGTGGATAAATGCGATAGTTAGGTCTACTGACAGGACACAAAGAGTGTGAGTTCAATACCTGTTTGATAGTTTTTGAAGCACTTCAAAAATACATTCTACAGGGACGGCCATGTCAGTAAGAAAGCACATTCTTTTTGTGGTCTTTGATCACGATGTGTGGGTGATTAACTTTGATTTTTCTGTCTGTGTGTATTGTAAAGTCCCATAAAAAAGGTCCTCTCTCTTTAATCGACAAACCCTTTGTTAGTTCGAACGAACGTTATGACTTACCAGTACCTCATAAATGAAGGATTACTCCATTTTGATCTCGTGGCAAGAGGAGAAAAGACACTACTTGCTTTCAATTAGAAAATTCATGAAAGAAAGAAAAGAAGGGAAGGTAAAAGTGTTTAGCGTCTGTTTCAATCAAATGGAAAAGTTGTCTATTTGAAATCTTTTCATTTGTACCCACTTCTTTAAATAACGACCAGCATTCATATTTATGACTGTTATTGCGATGTTTTGTTAAATTTCTCAAGCTTACATAATTAACGATGCGATAGGGGAATTACTGCAGATATTTTGTCTTAGAACTCGCAGTGAGCTTATTCATTCATTAACTTAAGAACTAAAATTCATCAGAAATTTCGGATAGGAAAGTATTATTATTATTATTGTTATTATTATTATTATTTAAAGCTATTCCTATTATACTCTTGCATATTCTAACTGACAGACTCTTATTAAAACGAAGTACAACAGTATTTCCAGCCACGCTGTCACACCATTTATAATTGACGTCATCTGACAGGGATAAAGCCAAAAATATAAAGGGATAAATGTTTTGTCAAATACCGCGACCAGCATGGCATTGACAATTATACAGTTATTCGCGATTTATATAGACATTCATAATTATATAGTCATTTGTTTCAAGATACTAACACAGAAGAATTAAGAATTAATTATATGGCTCTGCGGGAAAGGACATCTTCTGATCATCAGGAGTAGATAGTTTTGCCTATCGTACAGTTCACATTGCTCCCCTGTCTTTTGAACTAAATTTGGTGTTTATCCCTTATTTCTTGTTTAGAATTGGGTTGACGCTTCCTTTTAAAGTATAATTCAACCCCTAAGATCTGAAATTTTATTAACTATCTCTTTTAATCGAGTTCAAATTAAAGGTGGTAAAACCAAGGAGATGTAAGCGGTTACTTGGTGTGAAAGGGTTAGAAACAGGAACATTACCAAGAACAAAGAAATAATCAGGAGGGCAGCAGATAGCGATTGACATTGCATTCAAATTTTTCCAGGTGAAAGTTGACTGGAAAGCATGCAGCCGGAAAAGAGTTCCACAAGCGAGAATTACTAGACAACAGTTCGAACAATGTAAAAAGTGTACAATGTTACAATAGGTAATCTCTTGAATATAGACAAATACTGAAGAAGGCCGGACGTACAACGATTGAAACGTTGTCAATATGGCAATAAATATGATGACAACCATCGGAAGAATGAAAATACCGTAAATAGTTACAATACATAACCTCAGAAATGAAGACAATATTCCGAACAATGTAAATAGTGTAAATAGTTCAAATACCTCATCTCAGAAATATAGGCAGATTCTGAAGGAGACCGGTGCGTACAACGGCCGAAACATCGTCAATATGACAATAAAGATGATGAGAATAGTCCGAACAATGTAAACAGTGTAAATAGTTATTACCTAATCTCAGAAATATAGGCAGATCCAGAAAAAGACAATAGTATACAACGGACGAAAAGATGAGGACAACAGTCCGCACAATGTAAATAGAGTAAATACTAATAAATACTATTTTTGTGAATTCTCAAGAACAAAAAGAATGTTTGTTTGTTTGGGGTTTTATGGCATATCAACCACTATGGGTTATTTAATGCCAGATCCAGTATTTACTAAATATATCAAAAACGTATAGCTGGCAACAACATATTGTTTCAAAAACGTATAACTGGCAACATCATATTGTTTCAAAAACCTATAGCTGGCAACATCATTGTTTCATAAAAGTGTAGTTGGCAACATCATTGTTTCAATGTGCTGAAGACCTGGAAGTTCACTATGTTCCCATAGCTGGGACCCCAACAAGTGCTACCACCCCGGGTCAGGGTGGCCCTGGGAACACCAGCAATTAAGAGGTGGTTCCACGCTTCCTCAAAACCTCCTGATCAGAGGCCTTGCTGTTGGATGCAGTTTAACGTCGTACCCAGGACGCAAAAAGAATGTATGAAATAAGTTTCCCCGTTTGTTTAATTTTTATTACAATTTTACTCATCCATCTTAAAACATTGCCGAGAAGTAGTTTAAATAAAGGCGCTGTTATTGGAAAAAGAAACATCCTTTTGGTACCCCGTTTGTTTTATGGACACGAATGTCCATGTTTGCGAATTCTTTTTACGTATTGCTCATATGATTTCTGAATATGTTAGAATCTGTTGCTTATTTCTCAATAAATACAATATCTCACGAGGTGATAAAAATACACCTTTAAACATAAAAAAAATGTTTGCAGTCGCAGTTTCATAATAGTAAAAACGTTTAGTGCTATCTTCAAATATAACACAATGCTACATTTCAGTGATGTAGGAAAACATTCCACTTTCCAGTCTTTAGGGAGGAAAATGTTATCCTTATAAAAACCATGCCCCATTAAATAAACGGAATATTCTCTCCTGAAATATTAACACACTCCCCTTGGCTCCGTTTTTAACGACCCATGAATCTGTCAGTGGTACTGTGCTCTCAAGCTAATATCTAAAATAATTCTGATAAAAAATTAAGATTTTGACAGACGTCCTCAAAAGTAATCTTCTCTATTAAAATTTCGACATTGTGATGAGAGCATTCATTCTTCGGCATGCAAGGGTCTTTGTAAGATTGCGTGTGTTCATAAAAGCAGAAAAAAGTATCATAAACAGAAAAGGATATGATGGCTTTTTTTTAACGGGAAAATGTTCGTAGACAGCATCAAAGAAAAAGCAACATAATGCTTTTTAAGATATCCATACTACAGAAAATCGCAGAAACCCAATCATGGCAGCTTTATATAAAAATGTTTACATCTACCGTACATTAAAATATGAGAAAATGCAAGAAGAGAAAACTCAAAAGATACAAGTAATGAAGGACTTGATTAAGATACGCGTCTTTAAAATGCACATCAAAGCAGGTTTCCGTCACATTCGAAGTTCATTTCAAAATGTCTTGATGAATTCCGGAAACACAATTCTTGAATTATGGTAGTATTTTAAATATTTGGTTTTATTATATAGAAACTTGTACTGCGTAGAATCGAAATATTGTATTTTCTCTGCTTTGAATGTGATTTGAGTCGTATATGTAGTAGAATTTAGCTAAGATAATAAAATTATGTAACTGTCTTAATTTTAGAAATATTAAATTAAATAGAATTTACTAATATGATTAAGTAATGATGCTTATATTAAACCCAGCAGAATGGTATAAGTTAGATTAGTGCTTTTATAAATTCATACTCTCCGTAATTATTCATCCTACACAGTGCGACGATTTTGAGACAAATAGAAGTCCTACAATGTTTCCTTATTGGCGGACACAATTTTAACAACATAAGATATGCAGATGACACAGTGTTGACAGCAGACACGTGGATAAAAGTATAAAATATCTTACAGAAACTAGTGAAGGAAATCAAGAAGAAAAGAGTAAACGTCAACTGCATGAAGTTAGAATGCCTGTTTGTTAGCAAAAGGGGAACGGTCAATATCAAAATTAGAAATCGGGGATACCAAAATGTAACAAGTACGAAAAATGTCTGGGAAGTTTTTTTTGTTGTTGTTTTTTTTTTTTTTTTTAACAGGGCACGGAAAGTGCATTGGAACAGTCAAAAATGCATTCCAAAACCTATGCAGAATATAAGACAGAAAAAAATCTCCGTTAGAAACAAAGAAAAGAGTACGCAACATTTATGTGATATCAGTTCTCCTATATGGCAGTAAATACTGGACAATTTCTTCAAAGATGTAAAGAGATTTGAAGCAACAGAAATGTGATTCTACAGAAGGATGCTGAGGATACCATGGACATAATATTTTATCAAGTTTAGAGAAAAATGAAAATAAAAAAAGAAAATTTAGGAAGAGACAGTTGAAATTATATAGGGCCTATATTGAGAAAAGATGGCTTGGAAAATCTGATACTCCCAGGACAGATTGAAAGTAAGAATAAAACAATGCACAGCACAACGATCTTGGTTAAATGAAAGGTAGAACAGTGTTTAGAAGATAAAACACACCAATTTTTTAAAGATCTACAAAGGTGTGAAAATTGTGTAGAGCCATGATTGCCAACCTCCTGAAGGGATACGGCCATTAGAAGAAAGGGTTTTCTGCACGTCTCCGTTCTTTTCTTCCTATTTTTTGTTTCGTATTTATTTTCTTTATTCCTTAAACAATATATAGAGTGAATACTGCTCATTCCGGATACTTGATCGTGATAATTTGCCGTTAGGAAACCTCTGTGAACTATTTCCAGAGTCATATCGATTAGTTTTCTGCTCATTTCTCACCAAATGTTCGATTGTTTCGCAAGAGAAAAAATAATGAAAACCAAATACAGACATGGCTGTGTCGATTTCCACGTTTGTAACCATTCGCTTGCTTTTTTTTTAACTGAAAGGATAATTACGAGAACTAATTACATGATGACACTGGTTGGTTTATTTTTTATTGATTACTTTTTCCAATGTTTCCTTGAATGCCATGTTGAGTTAACGACAGCTTCAATAAACTAACTATGGTTAAATACAAAACTCAATCATATATATATGATAGCTGCCACTTCTTAACAAAAGAAGGCAACCTCTTCAACGTTGGACCGCAGATAACATTACAAACCACCTAGCTCCTACATACAATTTTATATATGTGAGGCGCAAAAGAATTTTGGACATGCTTGAAAGTGACTTACTCACCGTGGTCTCTCATTTGCCTCTTCAACCTGGCGTCAGTCCTACACATTTTATTATAAAATTAACATAAGTATCCTGCAGGTCTGCTAGGAAATACATCCACATAGTCGGTATTAGACTGCTGATTTTCATACGATCTCCTACGACTATCAATCCAGTAGGAGATAAGATAGGATGAACGCTTGATGTAGTAGTGAGCGGAGATTTACATATATATAGGCGCGCACACACGCGCGTGCGCGCACGCACACTTACACACACACACACACACACACACACACACACACACACACACACACACACGTATGTATGTTCAATCACTTGTATATCCATGCTTTAACAGGTTTCTAATGCTCTGGAGGGAGCGGCTTGTGGATAGAAGACGTGGCGCGTAGGGGCACAGTGCGTTGGACTAAGTAAACTCGGATGAGTTACACGGCGGAATTTGGGAAGAGCAGCGCTATATCGACTCTAGTTTGTTACCCCTTCGTCACCGAGACCCGTTGATCCAGTGTTTATGACGCTTGCGTCATATCGTAACGATACATGTTCGATTCTCGGTTGTGGATGCGCACAGCTGATGAGTCCCCAAATAGGACGAAACGATAAAAAGATGAGAAAACACCTGCATTTTCGAAACTCCCGCCCGAGGATA
>OZ038505.1:6436957-6464457 GCA_964036315.1 Acanthosepion esculentum
AGGGTTGCGATTGATAAATTTTCGTCTTTGTTACGCAAAAAGAACACATATCTTTTAGCTGATATATTTACTAATATTACACAAAATCATCCATGACTAAATTGGCTATTGGCTTCAACCACGGCATCTACTTGACTTCGAAACTTCCTGCATCTCTTTTGGATAGTCTGCTGGTTGAAGTTAGTGAATTCTGTCAAATTCTTGCCTTCAGTTCAACTTTGCTTTTATAAGAAGTTTTTTTGGTCTCTCGCTAAACTGTTGCCAGATATACGATCTTCAGGCAGCCACCCTCTTTACCTAGGGCAGCACTAGCTCATCGGTGCATTTTATGTGGGCTTCTGTGTTGAGTCTGGGGCCGTGTGGTAATATGAATGGATGCATAACGTCTCCATCGCTAGTGACCACTCCCAAAACTTACGTAATTTACCATTAGAAAACATCCATCTGTTTCCGAATCATCTGCACTCTCCTCAGATTGACACACAAACATATATATATTTCCAGGCTGATAAAATCAATGTAGAGCTCAATGTGAAAGACAGAGCAAGTATATAATATAAAAGTCTCCAACACCAATATTCCATGGTTATTGCATTGGAATCGTAATCACGATCCGATTCGGCAGACGTATAATTTCTAAAAGAAAACAGAAAATATAACTCCAGTTACGGAGTTATATATTTTGTTTTCTTTTAGAAATGGTAGGTTTGCTGAATCGGATCATGATTACGATTCCAGTGTAACAAATTATAACCATGTAATATTAATGCTTAGGCCTCATATATATATATATATATATATATATATATATATATATATATATATATATATATATATATATATATATATATATATGTGTGTGTGTGTGTGTGTGTGTGTGTGTGTGTGTGTGTGTATGTATATGTATGTGTGTGTGTGTGTGCGCGCCCGCGCGCGCGTGTAAACCAATTTTTTATGAGTAGTTATATATTTTGTCTGAACATTCATATATTTATAAATTCGTTTCATATCCAGGTATGTATTTTTGTGTACGTTTTTATGTAAATATCTCGACAATAATTTGTTTATATCACTAGTATTTTTCCATTAGCTCTCTCGAAACCAATATTGTAAAACAATAATTTTACATTAGCCGGCCCAAATATACAAGTGTCCAAAGACAAACATAGTTCAGCCCCTACCTATTTATCATGATTGGGAGACCTCAGGTGTTAAGGTTATCCCAATCCCGTACCGAGGCTGTGGTATTACCTGAGGCCGATACTACTCTGACTGAATTTAATGAAGTTTCATATCTTACCCAAAATATCCTTTCTTGCTATGATACATAGACATTTAGCTTTTAAAAACAAATGACAGTGCTTCGTTATTCCTTTCTAAAATTTTGCTTTTTATTGATTCTATATGAGCTAATATGAAAGATTTTTTCATGCAATTTAATTATAATTATTTCTTACGCTAATCCTGAAAACCTCTTAATATTTCGATATCATTTATCGAGTTAAACTAAATAATCGATGATGAAATGGTCATGCTAATATAAGACCTTTCCATATAAGGAAACATTTAACATTTATTTAATGAATATTCAGTGTTAATATCGGTTCAAATAATACTTACTTTTAAAAAAAAATTCTTCAATAGGTTTCTAAAGTCGAGTAGCTCTTATTGATCTGTCCAATGTGGTTTCCTTCCTAACCTTTTACGTGAATTATTTGGAATGTCAACATCTTCATCATGCCATTATTTTCTCTTTGAGTTCTATGTGATACTTTTAGTTTTTGCGTCTATTGATTGTTTTAAAGTCATGCGGTTTCGGACTTTTAGTACAGTTCTTTATTTTTTTATTTTGTAGCTCCAGTCCACAAGGTTTGAAACGCAAGTCACACAGGCTTCACTCACACAAACCCAATTTTAGCCATCGATGTGAGAAAGCAGTTGCACACAAGTGACAGTTTTGATATTTCTCAACAATTTGAAATCGTTTCAGAATTGTTTATTTAAATTGTTCCGAAACAAGTTTACAATTATCCTTTTCAAAATTGTTTATTTAAAATTGTAATGTATATAGTTTAAAATTGTGCGTTTTAAAATTAGTCATTCAAAATTGTACAGAAACAAGATGAAATTTATCCGTTTTAAAATTGTTCGTTTAAATTTGTAATGAAAATAGTTTTAAAGTGTCCGCATTTAATTTTCCATTTAAAATTTTATAGAAACTAGTTTAAAATTGTCAATTTCAAATTTGTTCACTTGAAATTGAAAACAAAATAGTCGAAATTTGTTCGTTTTTAAAATTGGTTATTTAAAATTGTATAGAAACAACTTTAACATTTACGGTTTGAAGTTGTTCATTTAAAATTGTAGTGAAACAAAATTTAATTATGTCCATTTCAAGTGTTCATTTGAAAATTTACGAAAATATTTTTAAATTTGTCGTTTAAATTTGTTCCTTTAAAATAATAAAGAATGAAGTTTAAATTTGTCTGTTTTAAAATTATTAAATTAAAATTGTAACTATAACAGGTAAAATTTGTTCGTTTTAAAATTAGTCATTTAAAGTTGTACAGAAATATGTTTTAGAATTGTCTCTTTTAAGGCCGTTAATTTGCAATGTGCCGAAAGTATTTTTAAAATTAAAGTTAGTAAATTGTTCATATAAAAGTGTGCTGAGACACGCTTTAATATTGTCACTTTTTAAATTCTCATTTAAAAATTGGGTAGAAACAAATTTAAAATTTTTCCATTTTTCAAAATGTTAATTTAAAATTGTGCCAAAATTAATTTTAAGTCATTTTAAATTGTTCTTTAAAATTATACCGAATCAAGTCTTAAAATCGTTTGTTATAATCTGATTCTCCATAAAAAATAGTCTGCATATCATCTATAATTTTATTCCAAAAATCGTATTTGTTGATAAGCCTTTATCTTCAATATCTTCCAGAAGTTTTCAATTGAATTACGGTCGGCTGCTGAACAGAGCGAAAAAATTGATCAAATGAGATGGTTTGAAACATATTTTATTTATAAACTTAGATTTATTTGCCAAATATTTTGGAATATTATCATGCATAAAAATCAGCATAATTCGGAAAGCTTTTGGTTTTTTCACTTGAAACACAGCTTCATGTATGTCTGAAAAATCAATGTATATTTGGTGTGGCGTCTTAATATCACCTAGAACACAGCATAAATCAATCACTTCATCTATAGTTATCCTCCAGAATCTTATCTTCCTTCGGCCTTCTCTAGGTCACACAATGTGAGGGTAGAATCCACCAGTAACCACATAGAATTTACTGCATCTAACAGACGTTTTGCGGCTAAGTACTTTTCGTATAAAAAGAGTAATTAAAATTCCATCTTCAGGTATGCTGTTGTCCATTTTATTCGATTAAACTTATGGTTATATTAAAAGGTAGACATGGTAATATGCATTTTAGTTTCTGCCATTTGAATTAAGACCAAACATCTTGGTCTATTCTTAACCCCCTCACTGTCCCGGCACTACGAAATTCTTATCTTGATGTTTTTAAAGACCTTATTAATATTCATTTTAAAACATTAGAAGTCATTTCCATTATATAGAGTGGGCCAGAAATACCTCCCATCTATACCTCCAAGAAATGCCTTCAACATAATGTTCAGACGTTAGTGGCAGTACAGTTCTCATCTAGCTAATGGCATACTATTATGTGGCAAGGATTTCTGGGAGGTATAAGTGAGAGGTATTTCTACACTGTATTCGGAGTCCATCTTAGCTATATATTTATGAGCAGGTAACACCATTTGTGTCAAAATTGGATCCTTTTTACAGATACTAGTTAAGGGGAAAACAATTTCAGTTTATAATTCAGGAAAGTGACATTGTTAAATATAGAATGATTGCAGAAAAAAAAAGAATCGTCTCAAAGACAAAGACGTATGGCTCAGCGAAATAATTAATTACGTTAAATTTTCCGTAGGATTTTGAAAATATAACCCCAGGTTGGTACATATCAACAGTCAAATAGGAATATATGATGGAACGTAAAAAATCGTAATCTAAATCCTTTAGGTAAAAAGTATCCGTAGCCAGTGAGCATCAGGAATAAGAGATAATCTCCTCTTGAGAGAGCTGAAGAAATTATATTTATGCAAGCAGACCATGAATATTTCCAGGTCGACTGTTTCTAAAATACGGATAAACTATGGATTATCCGAATGAGTCGCATCAGAAAAAGAAATCTGAAAAAGAAGACATAGATGGGAAAGACTCCAATTTACCAGGAACTGGATAAATCTGACCAATGACCAAACTAAATTCGAATTGTTAACCTATAATCGATGTCACTGGAATATATCAAAGAAAAGGAGAATGATGTTATCTATATTGCATTATTCCATCTATAAAACATGGCGGAGACAATGTTACAAACGTGGAAGTGGTTCTCTAGTGACAGTTTTAAACTTATCTTGACGTAACGCATAATGAACAATAGAATGTATAGCAAAATCCATGTTACATATACGATGTCAAACACTCTTAGACGTATAGACCATGACTTATATCAACAAGAAAATGTTCCTATATATCACAGGGATAGCGGCTCGGATTAAGGAATCGGACAGCCGAGTTCAAATTCCAGTCGAATCCATTACATTCACTTACGTGCTAATAACCGTGGGAAAGGTATGATTCCTCTTCTTCTTCTCCCAGCTATATATAAATAACAGGACAGGCCGGGTTCTATAGCCTTGGATTGTAACTGGTCTACTGCAGAAAGAAATGGCAACCTACTGCAGGAAAAAATCTGTTATGTGTCTAAAGATACATGATCGTCTAAGCGTGTATCACGCATGGCATATAACTGACTGATATAACTAATAATATTATAAATTAGCATTTTTGGCAAAAATCTAACGAGCTGAAAAGGTTGTTGTTAGGACTTAAGTCATATTTAAATTCTTGGAATGTTTTCAATTGGCCAGAAACAAAATTCTATCCTTCATGCGGTGGATTGCCAAATATTATTAATCTTATCCCGCCATGTGTAAGGACCTTGGGTAAATTTATTTACTGCCTTCCTCTCATTAGTTGGTGACAAGAGATTCATATTAAATTCTACCTCTGTTTTGGGTTTGCCTACTTATTTTCCAGGCAACATAACGTGAAAACCAAATTTTGCGCGACCTGCTCTAAACCATTTCATGTATCCAAATATGTTGAAGATTTTTAAGGCAAATTCACCCCAAGCAAAGCGGGAGTGCCACTAGCACGCAAGGGGCTACAGAGGATTGACAACAAGAATAAAGAGGCGTGTTTGAGGAAAGGATACAGAGGAGGACGGGGAACAATCTCAGTGTGTCAGTTGTCGATTGACACTACACTTGAATATTTGAAGATTATAATCATCGGGGAAGCATGTAGGGGGAAGGGAGTTCCACAGACGGAAATTGCAGGAGAAGAAGCTGTTTGAGAAGAGACGGTTACATTTAACCGTTTTGACCGTGCTACCAGGCTGGCATATCGCTCTGGGTGAGATGCCAGCCTGGTAGCATGTTTAAATTCATGATGTCTGGGAACCAGCGCCAGTAGCTCGTCGGAACTGTTGCCGTGAAAATATTTGTAGAAGACAGAGAGAGAGGCCACAGTAAGTCTATGCGATAGCGATTGTAGACTAGATGCCAGATCAGGACCTATCATCTTGCATATTCTTCTCTGGAATTTGTCAAGGACCTCTAGACGAACGGCGGTAGCACCAGATCATTTATGACAGCAATACGCAATGAAAGGAGGTTTGGTTTATTTATAGATTGGAAGGATGGACTCAGACGAGAAAAAAGTTTCTGGCACGACACAGAGAGCCAAGTTATATATGGAATCAAAGAGTGAAGTGAAATTGGTTACATTTCTAAAAGTTTTTATTTTGCCTTTTTCTAGAAAGTTTTGGTCTGTGGTGATGCGCAACATACGGTTTGAGAATATTTCAAGTTCTGCAATTTTTAAGTCCGTTTCAGAAAATCAAAACCATATATTCGTTCATTTTTTTTCAATGATATTTGAATTAACGCGTAAAATCTTTTTGACCGTGGTGTTTGATGTATTTTCGGACTTGTATTCTTCTACTAAACATTTGATTATCGTTTTTTGAAATTTAATTTTACCTCTGTCCGCACATATTTAGTTGGCGTGCCATGTCGGCAAAAAGGTGCATTTTAGACCCCTGCTTCCACAAAACGACAACGCTCGCTTCCACGTTGTTAATATGTCTAAAAATATTATCCAAGTGCTTGGATGCGACATTCTACAGCATCCAGCATATCCTCCTGATTTAGCAACTCGTGCTTAGCACCTTCTTTCGTCGCTTTCCAATAGTCTGCGTGTTGTTTCAATCAAAAACGACTTAGAGATAAAACGTGGCCCAAAGAATTCTTTGAATCAAGATCCGGTGAGTTCTGCCTTCAAGGAATTGGCACGCTAGATGAAGGTCGATAGCTAGTAGCGCACAATAAATGAGTATATATTATTGAAGTATTTCTTAAAATGATTGATTTATAATTGGATTACAATAATGAATGGAAAAAATCGAATTTATATGACAACCTTATAAAAAAGAATAAAAAATTCACGCAAGCATTATAGGACCAAACGAAAACATTATAGTATAACATCGGAAAATAAGTTTTTGTTTAATATTTTGAAATTAAGTTGGAGTTAAAAGTTTAAATTAAAACTTATGTTCAGATTAATATTTTGAAATTTTGCTTATTGTACAAATACAACTTTGTCCAAATTAAGAGAAGAAATCATTTAGTTGTCTTTCTTTCGCCATATGGTCAATTTTAGATCCACTAAGAGGGGGTAACCGATTTCTAAATTTTCCTCAGATTAGGTCATTTTGGCCTGTGGTGTGCAGTAATATGAATCTATTTTCGGGGTGTATGATGAAATTTGTTTTGGACTTGAAAATATTGCTTAGACACAATTGTTTCGACTGTCGATTAGTTGTCATACAGCCATTGTCTACGATGGATATTACTCCAAGGAAGTGTACGAAAATTATAACGCACCGGCATGCCTTACCAGTGATCAAATTAATGTAGTATAAACTGGCCCGGAAGCTCTCCTGATTTAAATCCAATCGAGAATCTGTGGTCAATCTGCAAGGAACGATTTCGTGGAATAGACATATGAAGTAGTAATATGTGCACTGGGTCATGTTTTATTGGAAAAATACGTAAAAAAGTAAAACCTGAATTATTTATTTTTGTTTCAATTAATTTGCGCAATGGTGTATGTTCCGTTTTATTTCTTCTGCCAAATATCCTAAGCACAAATGAAAAAATAACGATGTGAAAATTGTTTTTTCTCTTGACACTGTTAATAGGTTTTTTTTTGCTTTTTTTTAACTGTATTTTATTAGAGTCTGTCTATATTTCTGAGATGAGGTATTATGTACAGTATTTACATTAGTCGGACTATTGTCCTCATCTTTTTCGCGATAGTTGTCACAACGTTTCGACCGTTGTACGCTACGGCCTTCTTCAGGTGGTTGGAATTTCGAACCGAGCCCTTTATTTCGATCACTGTTCTAGTTCCACGAGACAAGGACACATGGCACAGTGGATAAAGGCGTTGGTTAGATCCAGTGACAGACCCAAAGAGTGCGAGTTCAATACCCGGTTCAGGCAGTGGAGAACTTTCCAAGGGGAAATTACCAGGAGATAACTGATAACTGACATCCATCAAACATGGCTCGTGGAACTAGAACAGTCTACCCCAGTGATCGAAATAAAGGGTTCGGTTCGAAATTCCAACCACCTGAAGAAGGCCGGAGCGTACAACGGTCGAAACGTTGTGAAAAATATGGCGACAAAGATGAGGACAATAGTCCGACTAATGTAAATACTGTATTTTATTTCCTCGGACATTTTTATTTTTTAAAAAAAGCTATTTTTTTAGAATTTCAATACAGCTCAGATATATAAAAATGCATTTATGCTTTCTTTTTTTCTCAAGAATTGACAACAAAAATATTAAACCGTATTCGTTCAATAGATAATTTAATTAAAAAAATAATTATATGCTTACATGATTATAAAAAATATCTGAACCAACTACAATGCTTGATCTCATTATAAAGAAATTAAACTTTTATAAATCTATTAGAAAATCAGTTTTTTCGCAATAATTTTGAATTCCTAAATCTATAAAAAAAAATTAGACACGTTGATTATCAGGAGGCATTCTGAATTTACTTGAACATTAAGTGAAAATTTTCTATTAATAGAAATTTTTCAAATAACGTTGTTCCCTGTAGATAACCTGTTACAATGTGACTTGATTTTGGATCCAACATCCCAACAGGTACCTAAGAAATAGTATATTTTAAGTAGTGTATAAAAGCAACTTAAACTTTCATACATGTTTCATTTTAGTGTCCCCGACCTGCAAATCGCATTTTGGGCTCATCCTTTTACTGATGACCATGCATTTTGTGTTCTTGTCGTATATGGTTAGTCCTTTCTTCTAGCTCTCCCTCGCTAACTTCTGTAGGAGGTTTTGTAGTTTCTTTTCCGTGGCTTCTATCAGTACCGTGGCATCTGTGTATGTTATGTTGGTAAGATTGTGGCCGCCAATGATGAATCCTGGTAGGATTTCGAGTTCCCTCAGAATTGCCTCGCTGTATAGGTTGGATAAGTCCGGTGAGAAGACACATCCTTGCCTTACGCCACTTTTTTTTGCATATTAGCTGAGCTTATTCTCGATGCGAATGCATGCCGTTTGCTGCCAGTATAGGTTCTTGATTGTTCAGATATCTTTCCCGAATATATTAAGGTCGCTGAGCAGTTCTAGTAGGTTCTTGTGGCGTAATATGAGAGGTGTTCTGACGGAGGACGGTAGATACGCCGCTGAGATCCGAAGACGGAGTGTGATGGCCAAGGATTGGGTAGAGTACTGTGAAATAGGAGGATTTCTATGGTGACAAAGTAAAGAGTACTGAGCTGCTACGTGAATCTGTCAACATGTACGGCAGCGAATGTTGGACGGTCTCCTCAAAGGTGAAGAAGCGACTCGAGGCGGCGGAGATGTGATTCTGCAGAAGGATGCTGAGGATATCATGGACCGAACATGTGAGCGACGATGAGGTCTTGGAGAGGATGCGAACAAGGAGAAAGCGTATGCTTAACGTAAGGATGGGACAGATGAAATTTCTGAGACAAATGTTGAGAAAGAAGGGCCTGGAGAATCTGATACTCATGGGACGAATAGAGGGGAAAAGAGACAGGAGAAAGCAGTGCCTGACATACGTGGCGAGCTTTGGCAGGTGGGTGGTGGAGCGTGGTGTAGGGGAGTTGGCAGAAACAAAAAACCTGTTGAGCGCTACAAGGGATAGAGGGAGTGGCCGCACATGATCGTCTACGTCCTGAAAGGACACGCCACATAAAAAGAAAGAATAAAAGGAAACGTGTAAATTCTAAATGGTGTAAAAACGAAAAAACTATAAATTGTAATTAGTGTGTAAATTAAAAAGTATAATTATTAAGTAGTTTGTAAATGAAAACAAAATCTTATTTTTAACTAAACGGCCATAAAATTAACTAAAAAAATGTATGATTTATACACAGAACAGTGTTAATTGCAATGACTTTCTAATAAGTCATATTAATTTAATAATGTTTTGTTATTCAATCGTTAATATTCGGAAAATTCTTATTCGAAATGAAATGTTCTGTGAAGTTTATAAGAAACATACAGGTATCAGAAATCTTTCTTGTCGTGAGTGGACGCGAAAATGATTGCGTGTATTAAGTCAAACGTACGAACTTACGAGGAAGCAAACATAAATCAAACTATGTGCGTAAAACGTTTGAAGAAACAGAAATGATGTATTGAGATATTTGATGAGTCCCATTCACGAAGGAACTAATCCGCAAGCACGCCGACAATTGTAAGCACGGCTGTTAATTAGATAATGTTTGGTACCGTTGATGTATTCAACGATATTTTCCGTGCATACTTTGTTGCTTTCTCCAATAATATAGTTATATTATTTAATTAATTTTCAGCCTTTAGATGGCCCAAGAAACATTTGACGTAGATGGTTGAAGTGTTTTCATTTTTCAATTAATCTCAAATCATATATGTATGCTTGTATAATCAATCTTAAGTGAGTTAAGTTGGGCTTCTCTCAGATCATATCAATCACAAATCATAAATTTCCACTCTGCAAATAGGCTAACTCTATCTTAATACCACAGATCGTATGTCTATCTATCTATCTATCTATCTATCTATCTATCTATCTATCTATCTGTTGAAACTTGACTAATGCATGGAATAATAATGCAAACACAAAATGTAGTTAGAATAAAATGTATTGAAACAAGAAAGTGTACACAATATTTACATATAGTCTTTTGTATATTCCTGGGAAGACCGTTCCTGGAGAATGTGTTGACTAAGTCGCAGTCGGGCAGAGTCTCTAGTTGGATCTCTTGATTCGCCTCCCTGTCTTCCGGTACCAACCATATTTATATCGTCGGTACTCCACTATGCAAATTAGGTGGATCCTACCACAACACTATCTATCTATCTATCTATCTATCTATCTATCTATCTATCTATCTATCTATCTATATGAGTTTCTTTATATCTATCTCTGTTCATTATCTATCTATCTATCTATCTATCTATCTATCTATCTATCTATCTATCTATTTATCTATCTATCACTCTTTCTCTCCGTGTATATATATATATATATATATATATATATATATATATATATATATATATATATATATATATATATATATATAGCTGTCCACTCGTTTTTGAGGATACTCGTCTACTACGGCGGCTAGCCAATCCCAATGGTAGACGATTGCTCAGGCGCATTTGTGTTTATTGAACACAAAGAGAAACCACCTGTGGTTGATACTGCAACTATTCTGAGCAGATCTTAGTTACAGTTTCTGGGAAATAGCGTGTTATCTAGCGTGATTAACAATTTAAATAAGGCCAGCACATTCAAGCCCTCGGCCACGATGACATGTGACGGCATTCAATATATATATATATATATATATATATATATATATATATATATATATATATATATATATATATATATATATTGGGGTGTATAATTTCAATTGATGATTAGTAGGGATAAGGGCTTAATGTAAGAACAGATGGATATAATAATGAATAGAGAATCCTTCAAATTCCATCAGGTCAGGTGGTAATAAATTTATTTCGTAGAACTCTGACCGGGTTTTCATTAATTTACTCAGATACGAGGAAAAGGAAAAGGAGAAGAAAAGAGAAAAAGGAAAATGTTTCAATTTTTAAAGGGGGAAAAAGGGGAAGTAAGACAAAATTCCAATATAAAGTTTTCGGGGGTGAAAGAGAAAGAGAGATAGACATGGGGATGGGAGAAGTGGAGAGAGAGAGAGTGAGAGAGAGAAAGAAAGGAAAGATGTAACTGTTTTGTATATGATCCTACACTTCCCCCAAAGTTTTTTTTTTAACTTGTCAAGTGCCGGAAGAAAAAATATTTTCTGGGTCACCCTGTCTGCGATACTTAATTCCCTCTTTTATTCTTTCCCTCTCCTCTCCCCGTGTATATCTTTCTTATTCTTTTCCCTCCCCAAAAACCGTATATTGATTTCTTTGTCTTTCTTCCCCTTTTTTCTTTTGCTCTTTTAAAATTAAAACTTTTTCCTTGTTCTCCCTTTCTTTCCTTTTCCTTTTGTCTGAATAAATTGATCACCGTTCATTAATAAAAAAAAAATGCTCTGAAGGTATGGACATGCGTTCCATGAAATAAATTTCTTACCACCAGACCTGATATATATTTTAGGATTCTGTATTCATTATCACACACACACACACACACACACACACACACATATATATATATATATATATATATATATATATATATATATATATATATATATATATATATTAAAATTAATAAAAAAAGAAAAATGTTTCCGCGCAAGGTGTTTCGTACTTTAAGACTTCAGCAGTATAAATTGATGTGTTTTTCAACTATTTTTACATCAGGGCGCACTTGTAGAAAACCGAAGTACTGCGGTGAACTTCACCTTTTAATAGATTGTCTTTCATGTGGAATAAATAATTCATTCTTAGTATGTGCATATGTGTATGTGCATATGAGTATGTGCATATGTGTCTATATATATTAACTCATATTGTACATTATGTTTTTGTGATTTTCAAATTTCGTGAATAAACAAGGGAATAGTTCAGTTAATATTAACTTAAAAAAAAGCATTATATATTTCAGTATAGTTGCCGAAGGGTGTTTATATTTTTTATACTTCAAATGAATTTGCAATATATTCATTCCAAGTTTCCAGGTTCAGACCTTATTATTTTTTAACTTTACGAGATCATAATTTTTTATCAACCTATATTTGTTATAAGACCACAAAATAATAACTGATAAATTAATTTTCTGCTACATGATCCAGAGACGGAGAAGCAATGTGGTTGGTCCTGATCTGGCATCTCGTCTTCTGTCACTCTCTCACAGACGCATCGCTTTGTCTTTTCTACAAATACTTTCACGCTAACTATCGCTAGTTCCCAGTCTGCATGAATTTAAGCGTGCTACTAGGCTGGCATCACGGTCCCACCCTTTCACTGTCGAAACGGTTAAATAGGGCCGACAATTCTACTTCAATAGCTTCATGTCTCGCACCTCCCATCTGTGGAATTCCCTTCCTATTACTTTTTTCCCTGATAGCTATAATATCCCACTATTCAAATGTAATGTCAATCGATATCTCAACGTGCCCTGAACTATCCCCTGCCCTTCTCTTCATCCTTTCCTCCATCACACCTCTTTACTCTCGCTCAGATTCTGTAAACCCTGTGTACTAGTGGCACCACGCTTTGCTTGGGATGAAAGGATTAAAATAAACTAAAAAGGAACTAAAAAAACGAACCTGACTACCTTTAACAGTGCATCAGTGAGTTCGGTTACAGCGGTTAAGAAAACCTGGACTAAACTAATGTTTAGGTTGATGAATTTCCACATGTATAGGTGTCGTTGAAATCTTTTTTTAAATTAATATTTTTTAATGTTTATTTGGAAATAAAAACAATAATCGATACTGGCAAGATAATATATCCAAGCAAAATATTAAAAATAATATTTCAATTTGTAAGTTTATCCATCATCAGATTCGTTGGCGTGCTTCAGATTGAACGACCTAAAATGAGCTCCGCAAAACAGCAGGGTTGAATTATTCATTTCAGGCATGCACATAATTTAGTTCAAACCTTCAATAGCCCCGTATCTGTTCGAAATTCCAAATGAGTTAAATATATTTTCGTATCTAAAACATAGAAATTCAAATTGTTTAAAAATAGCTTCTACTGAAATCAGTACAACCGCTCACATATAAGATTAATAAATCAATATCTATATCTATCTCTCTCTATATATATATATTTACAAATATATATTTACATATATATATTTACGTATATATATATATATATATATATATATATATATATATATATATATATATATACACACGCACACACACACACACACACATATATATATATATATATATATATATATATATATATATATATATATATATATATATATATATATATGAGGTTTGTAACGTTGTTTATTGGCTTTTTTTAAGCTTATCACCCCAAGCAAGGCTGGAAGCCACTAGCACGCAAGGGGTTACAGAAGGTTTGGAGGAAGAGCAGATAGGAGTGGTAAAGGAGAGGATGTGGAAAAAGATAGTGGATCGATCAAGGCAAGGGGGTTACAGAAGATTTGGAGCGAGAGCAGATAGGAATAAAAGGTGAAAGGATGTGGAGAAGGGAAGTGGATAGATCAAGGCAGCTGGAGATGTCGATTGACGTTACACTTAAATAGTTGGAGCTTGTATTTGTCAGGGAAACAGGAATAAGGAAGGGAGCTCCACAGGCGAGATGTGCGAGACATGAAGCTATTGGAGTAGAAGAGACGTCTACATCTAACAGTATCAACGGTGAAGGGGTGGGAACGGGATGCCAGCCTTGTGGGACGTTTAAATTCATGAGGCCTGAGAACCAGCAAAAGCAGCTCCTCGGAGCAATTATCGTGAAAGTATTTGTAAAAAAGTCAGAGCGAAGCAACGTCGCGTCTGTGAGAGAGCAACTGCAGGCCAATTACATTGCATATCCGTCTCTGGATCTTATCAAGAACTCTGAAGTAAACAGCCGGGGCTCCAGACCCTATATGGCAGCAATACTCCATGCAAGGCCGAATGGTCGATTTATAGATTTGGAGGATCGATTCCGGGGAGAAACATTTCCTGACTCGGCACAGGGAGCCAACTTCCCTTGCGGTGTATGATGCAATTGACTCGATGTATTTGTTCCATCTCAGATCAGCGGACAGCGTGCGACAAAGCAGCCGCAGAGAGGAGCTCTCGAGAATTTGGTCTTCAGACATTCTAATGGGATGCAGGGATGGATGCTTGTGGTGGTTAATAGAGAGCAGTTTAGTTTTAGAGGCGTTAAAGTTAACCATCCATTTCTTGTCCCATTTCACAACCGATTGGATGTCCTTTTCTATTCGAACTGCCAGGTTAATTTTGTCAGCATCACTAGATTTGTGTTTGAGGCAGGAGTAAATTGTGGTGTCGTCCGCATAGACGCCGACTTGGGAATCTATGGCATCAGGAAGGTCGTTTATGAAAATGAGGAACAAAGTAGGGCCTAGGATGGAGCCTTGAGGAACACCTGCATTAGTGGGATAGGAGCTGGAGATGAATCCATTAAGAACGACCTTCAATTCACGGTTTGACCGGAATGATTGTATTAGGTCAAACAATAGACCTGTGATGCCATATCCCTGGACCTTGCGAGGAAGGCCGGCATGCCAAACTCTATCAAACGCTTTGGAGATATCAAGGGCCACGGCACGAGCTTCACCGTTATTATGAATAGCTTGGTAGACAAATTCAGTGATGGCCGTAAGCACATCGGCTGTAGATCGGGCAAAGCGGAAACCATATTGCTTGTCTGAGAGCAGATCATGGGATAACAGGTGATTAATCACATCGGTGTTGATAATGGCTTCGAAGACTTTGCAGAAGAGGGGTAGGAGACTGATAGGACGATAATTAGAAGGGTCGGAGGGGTCACCAGAGTTCTTAAAGACAGGAACAATGGTTGAGGACTTCCAGCAGTCAGGAAAACAAGACTCCTTGAGGCAGCGGTTGTATAATTTAGAGAGGGCAGGCGCCAGATCAGGCGAACATTTCTTCAGGACAATGGCTGGTATACCGTCACCACCAGTAGCCTTGTGGTGATCTAAGTTAGAAATAATGCCCAATACCAACGACGGGGATATGTGCAATCCGCTCAGAAGGGCCTCGGTTATGGGAGGGAAATCGGGCATGGGTACCCCGGAAGAGTCTAACGTTGAATTGGAAGAAAACTTCCGAGCAAAGCATTCAGCCTTGTCGGCAGAGGTGGTCAGGACCTCAAACTGATTGAACAGGGTAGGAATGGAGGGTTTGTTGAGCTAACAAAATATCGTAGCGTTTATCTATCTATCCGTGAATGCCTATATTTAATTTTCTTTAAATAGAAAACTTGCTGTTTCTTTTATCTGATTAGATCAGCATTTCAAATTGTATGAATGCAGGTTTTTGTCAGTAATCCTCTTCCTTCTTCTTCTTCTTCTTCTTCTTCTTCTTCTTCTTCTTCTTCTTCTTCTTCTTCTTTTTCTTCTTCTTTTTTTCTTCTTCTTCATGGCTCTCCACAATTTTCTGACCTTTGTAGCTCTTAGTGAAATTTAGGCTATCTCTCATCTCTTTTCTGGTAACCATATAAACAGGCACCCCAGGGAGGTCATGCGCTCTTTTCCTCTGTCTATATAATCTTCAAATTGTCCTGTGAGTGTCAACTTTTCTAACACCTCTTTCCGCAGTATGTTCACTAAAAATATTAACTCTTTTCATGCCATATAGAATTATACATATTTTCCCATTTATTCTAAAACTTTGTCATTGCCAATATGTGCAATGTGTGGTATTTTCAGCGTTCTTCTCTAGAATCACTTTACGTTGCTTCAAGTATTAGTTTAATCTGAGATGATTTTCCGGCATTCCCTGCCATGTAGGAAGATTGATATTACGGAATATTCAAGTACTCTTTTTTTTGTTTCTAACGACAGCTTCCTGTTTCTGGCTAATTCATTTCGCCTTCGGATTTCAGTGTCGCATCATCTGTCGTCCGTTAAAAGCACTTTCCAGATATTTAAATGTGTATTTCTTTAATTCTGGTCTCACCAATTCGTACTTTGTATCTTGGGCTATTCCATTTTCTGTCTTCATATAAGTGATGTTAATTACTTCCTTCTTTCGTTATTTTACGATCTTCTGTGGAAGACCCTGTAATTTTCTTTTGTGTCTGCTATAAAAATGTCTCATATTCATATGTGATGTTGTTAAGATTGTGGCCGCCAATATTAAATCCTGGCAGTGCTTCTAATTATCCCAGTATTGCTTCATTGTAATGGTCGAATTAGACTGGTTAGAATTAAAATCTTTCTCTTACGAGACTTTTTTTTTGCCAAGCAAGGCAATAATGCCACTAAGTCGCAAGGGTAGCAAACGGGAATAAAAAGTCTTAACTTAATTGGAAACTCAATTCTAAACAGGAAACAAGGGATAAACCTCTAATCCTGTTCAAAAGATCGACGAGGAGGTGGAACTGGACTATAGGCGAACCTATCTACTTCCATCGTAAATTTTGTGTATTTCCTAGATACAAGGTAGGAACGCGTTAAAGGTATCCCGGAAATCGATTAAGCGACTTACCCTTTTGAAGTTAATATTATTAAGTGTTGACTTTTTTCTTTTTATGATTAAGGTGTTCATTATTTGTAATATATTTTTACATGTGAATGAGGTTATTATGTTTGTATTTCCTACTAGTATGTTTCGGATGGAGTCTGGTAAGTTTGTGTTTATGTTTAAATGGGTTCTAATAAAGCTGTGATCGGATACTGCCACAATGTGCTGTGTTCGGAAAATAAACCATCGCTCTAACTCGAAAAGCATGCACACAACCAACACTCCCAGTTGAAAAGCAAACATAAAATCATCATTGATAATGGCTGAAAGTATAGCCGAAAGTGGTCAGAATTTATAAAACATTTGAACAGTTTCCACAAACAGAAAAGAAAAGACTTGTTCGACATAAGAAAAATTAAATAAAAAGATTCATCGCAGTACCTTTTCCCTTCTCTTCCATGGAACTTATCTATCTATCTATCTATCTATCTATATATATATATATATATATATATATATATATATATATATATATATATATATATGTGTGTGTGTGTGTGTGTGTGTGTGTGTGTGTGTGTGTGTGTGGGTGTACAGTTGCGGCAAAATTGTTCAGAGTGCCATTTTTTCGTCAGAAAAGTAGGTATAAGTTTTTATCTAAATTGTTTTATATTCTATAATTTTAACAGGCAATAAATACGATATTACTTGTTATTGACTGAGATTTTGATGTGATTTGAGAGGATAATACAAAAGTTATGGATGATTTAGTGATTTACTGCAAAACCCATGGCGGCCAAAATGATCAGAACGGTTGCTTTTACTCCGTGTTTTAGTATATTTAACCGGCGAACTCTAATATATTTTAATTTGTTTACGTGACGGTTCGTTTACTAGACATTAGTAAGAATATCTGCAGTATACTTTGTTAATATAATGCCACTTATTCCGTTACCAATTCGTCAGAAGATTATTAAGCTTCGAAAGAAGAAGAATTTAAATATTGGGTTTCTTGCAAAGATTGTTAACAAGTCAAAAAGTGTTGTTCACAGTATTCTTAAGGTCGACGATAATTGTAGTTCGTGTGAAGCAAGAAAGTCTACAGGTAGGCCAAGAAAAACGACCAAGAGAGAAGATCGTGCTATGGTAAAGTTGGTTAAAAAGGACAGATATAAAACTGCTGCTGCTGTTTCTCGGGAAATGAGCATTGTACTGAGGAAACCTTTATCTCGAAAAACTGTGTCTCGTCGTTTAGTTGAATGTGACCTACAAGCAGAGCACTGCAGTGAAGCCACTGATCAGCTCCAAGAATAAAAAGTGTCGTCTTAGCTTTGCAACCAAACATATGTTGTGGTTTCAAGAAAAATGGAAAACGGTGCATTTCAGTGATGAATCTAAGTTTATGTTATTTGGCTCAGATGGGAAAAGGTACGTTCCTCGAAAAGTAGGTGAAAAATTGTCGCCTAAATGCCTTAAGACTAGTGTTAAATTCGGTGGAGGATATGTCATGGCTTGGGGGATGATATCTGGAGATGGTGTGGGCCCTTTGGTGCGATTACATGGAAAGGTAAATGCAGGAGTTTATAAACAACTTGTAAAAGATCATGTCTTGCCTTTGCTGAGAAATTCAACTAAGCGACCACCCATATTCATGCAGGACAATGCCCCATGTAACAAGGCTAAGGTGGTCACGAACTTACTCATGGCTGAAAAGGTTATTGTTATGGATTGGCCTGCTCAAAACCCAGATCTCAATCCTATTGAAAATGTGTGGAATATACTAGGAGAACGTTCGAAATCCAGAAATCCTAAAACGTCCGAGTAATTATGGAATGCCCTTTAGGAAGATTGGAATAAGATCACCCAGCAAGAAATTGAAAATTTAATTTCCTCATGCAGTCGAAGATGTCAAAGTGTGATTGAAGCTAAAGGGGTTCACAATAGATATTAAATAATTCCAGTATTCTCTGTCATTTTTTATTATTTTGTTATTTTTCCAACCGTTCTGATCATTTTGGCCACC
This sequence comes from Acanthosepion esculentum, assembly GCA_964036315.1. Classification (NCBI taxonomy): domain Eukaryota; kingdom Metazoa; phylum Mollusca; class Cephalopoda; order Sepiida; family Sepiidae; genus Acanthosepion; species Acanthosepion esculentum. Next base: position 6,455,826 of record OZ038505.1, read on the forward strand.
ATGGGTTTTGGAGTCAATCACTAAATCATCCATAACTTTTGTATTATCCTCTCATATTATACCAAAATCTCAGACAATAACAATTACTATCTTATTCATTGTCTGTGAAAATTATAGAATATAAAACAACTTTGATAAAAACTTATGCCTGTCTTTCTGATGAAAACAATGCCGTTCTGAACATTTTGGTCGCAACTGTATGTATGTTTGGATATGTATGAGCCAACAAGAAACTAATCAAGTATCTCATTAAACAGCGTAATGATAATATTTACATTATCAACGCAGATAACACACTTTTGCACTGGGAACACATTCTCAGTGTAAATTATATAAACAATAAATAGCATCACTAGAGTGTCACTCTTTTTAGCAGTGACAGCTGAGTCCTATTTGTTCTACATCGAGGATTTATTCCTGTTGACAGCTATAGTAAAACTCACGCTATATCTCCGATAAGGCGATGACAGCATCATAAATTAGATTAAAATAGACATACATTGACAGATCATAAGAATTCCGTCAGATTGTCTGTCGAATTCGTCAAGGAATCAGACCGCAATAACTGATTTTCATCTCAAAGACTTTACATATATAAATCTAAAGAGACTTTATATGGAATGTCAACATATCATTGAACATTAAATTATGCGATGCATTCTAGTTTAAGATATGAATTGTTTCTTTCCCAAAGCAACGGAAAAAACACAGAAACACTATACGTGGTTTAATCGAAAAGTATCTGAACTATTGCTATGATAACGGAGCTTAAGAATGCAGAATAAAGCCACTTGGCACAGACTGACTGCAAACACTGTCGCGCAGGCACAGTAAGGAGTAACGTTCTCACTAGCTCCCGTTGCTTATAGCCTTGTTTTGAAGGAGAAGGTGTGGGTGTCTAACCACCCAACAAACGTTCGATCAAAGAAGTTAACTCATGGAGCATTTTTTGGCCGAGGACACATTCCCCATATCGGATAACCGGAGTATTCCCCAAATCCCACCACTTGTGACTTTTTCCTTCTTCTAAAATCATATACCACCGGAAAGGAACAAGATTTCAAAACATCGACGAAATCTAAGAAAATGCAACAAGGCAGCTACTCGCTACCCCCAAAATGGATTTCCACAAATGCTTGCATCAATAGAAACGAAGCTGTGGCCTCAGATGGGCACTAAGTCAAAAGACATTAAATGACGAATTAATATACACTATTTACATTAGTCGGACTATTGTCCTCATATTTGTCGCCATATTTATTACAACGTTTCGGCCGTTGTACTCTCCGGCCTTCATCAGGTGGTTGGAATGTCGAACTGAAACCTTTATTTCGCTCACTGGTGTAGACTGTTCTAGTTCCTCGTGCCATGTTTAATGGATGTCAGTTATTAGTTATCTTCTGTTAATTCCCCTCTCCAAGTTCTCCACCACCATAACCATATACTGAACTCATACTCTTTGGGTCCTGTTACTAGATCTAATTAACGCCTTTATCCACTATGCTATCTTTCCTCAAGGACAGGACCCAAAGAATGTGAGTTCAATACCTGGTTAATGTGGTAGAACTTGGAGAAGGAAATTAACAGGAGATATCTGACATCCATTAGACATGGCACGTGGAACTAGAACAGTCTACACCAGTGAGCGAAATAAAGGGTTCAGTTCGACATTCCAACCACCTGAAGAAGGCCGGAGGGTACAACGGCCGAAACGTTGTAATAAATATGGCGACAAAGATGAGGGCAATAGTCCGAATAATGTAAATAGTGTACATAATACCTTATCTCAAAAATATAGACAGTTACTGACGAATTAATGTGTTTACTTTTTATAGCATCAGCCCCGGAACCTTTATTTTATCAGCCCTCGTACACATTATCTCATATTATTTATGAAACCATACAGATAAATCCTTTCATTCTCTTTCTCCAACGAAATTTAAATTAAAATGTTTCACTTAGGATGAAAAACAAAAACTATTTTTTTCCTTACATTCTGAAAGAAATCTCACTGATAATTATCAAAACGATCAAGATATATTTCCCTTCGATGTCTACACAGCACGAAATATATAAGTAAGCGTAATGTCATGTCATATTCTAGAAAAGCTAACGATAAAATCAAGAGGTCGCTATAAATCATAATTTCGGACGGCTTGAAAAATATTTTACGAGACGAAGCATTTAAATATGTCTTTAGAAAATAGCTACAAAGATGAAAGAGAAAAATTGCATGGTATGTCATGGTGAGCCAACTTTCCTAGCAAACCAAGCAACTGATTTTATATAATCACTCCACCTCAAGTCAGTAGAAAACGCGAGATCTAGATGTTATAATGAATTGCATTTGTTATCAACAGCCTCTTTCTTCATCTTACGTTTTCAGTTTTATACAGAAGTGGCTGTATTTTGTCATTCGAATCTCATTCTTAATGTTTCTCTCTATCCAATTCAGATGTGCGGTTGATAGCGACATAAAATTAAAAAAATCAGAGAGCCGGGTTCGAAATCTAATCGAGTTCATTACATTCACTTACGTGCAAAAACATTTGGGAAAGGCATGAATCCATATCCTGCCCAAAATTCTGTCTTAAATATTAGAAATTATTCGTAGAAATATGATTTTTATACACAAAAAACAACTATTGTTAATGCAAAATACACTCGCAAAAAATAATTTTATAGTCCAAAATATATTTTCATTTTATAGAGGATGCGGTGGGTAAATTGTCACTATTGTTTATATATATATTTTTTTGCGCATGCGCATTTTAAACTTTTGATTTTGTCGACTGCAGAGTAGAGTAGGGTCAGTTGAGCACCGTCTGTTAGATTAAGAGGCCAAAAGCGCTATTTACTCCGCCAGAAATTTGAAAAAGTCATGCTCTACTACTTGGCATTCGCACCGGAAATAATTTAGAGTGTTTCGGTGTCAATGTGAGGGCAGTGCAGATATTTTGGAAAGAGTTGGTTGAGTCTAATGGCGATTACGTAGACACGGTAGCTCAGAAAACTCTCTCTGATCAGAAAAGACAGTCGATTATTTTGGCGAGGGCGTCATACTCAATTAAGAGTCCTACATAATTTGCATTGAGGAGGTAGTGCTGCCCTGGTTCGAGATGGTGGTTGCTGGAAGATTGTATGTCTGGCAACAGGACACTGCACCATGCCACACAAGCAAGATATCCCAGCATTATGGCAGCTTAAACAAGGAAACTGCCCAGACGAGATGCAGGATATTCAGACGTCGTCTGGAGGCCATGTTTGAAGCTAATGACGATTTTACTGAATAAGTTTATTCTGTAGTATTTCAAGATATTTTTATGTAGTTTTGGGAAAAATATCTAATAAAAAGCTATTTCTCTGTGTTAAATAATAGTTTCACAATATTATTTTTTAGTGGCAGTGTATTTTGTCTCAAACCTCCTGAAATTGACATTTAGGGTCAGTTGGTAGACAAAATAGGAAAGCCGTTTTTGCTTGGCTGAGCCGAACGCGAGAATGAGTTATAAATTAAGGGTTTTCGCGAGTTTCTGTTTGAACATCGAGCGAACTAGACATCTCAGAATGGGTTTATTCAAACACCTTCCACCCAGTGGAGTAGGGTCTTTCTAGTGTTGATAGTTACACGTCAAATGAAATGGACGTTTGAGATTTTCGCGTCTGGAAGAGGCTCCCAAATAGGGTCGGTAGTAACCGCTACTTGATGTCAAATGTACCTGTCAAAGTGGTTAATAAAATAATAGTTAAGTTAAAAGTTTTCTTTGTTGAAGATTTTCGTCTCAGAACCGAAAGAACATTTCGCGACATCGACTAAGCAAAGAAGGGGATTGAACTAAAGCATCTAGCGATCCCTGGCCAAACGAGATAAAACCAAAACCACCCTGTTCTAACATGGCAATGTACACAGCAATTGGTTTTTTTTTTCGTAATTTAGACGACAATTTATCGATCGCAAATTATATAATCTGCAAAGGCCGTTAACAACAAATAAAATAAGGCATATTCATTTTATATTTTTTTATCATACATTTTTAAAAAAACCTGTCTGTCTTGTGCCGATACGTATGGCGGGTGTATTTCTCTACGGACTTCTCTATGTTCTTCACTTGTCAGTGAATGTTGGGCAATCTCATCACAAGATGTAAAATAGACTTGAAGCAACAGTAGTATGCTGAGAATACTATGGACCGAACATGTGAACAACTGCGAAATTTTAGAGAAAATGGAAATAAAAAGGACATTTATATATGAGATAGGAAAAAGAGCGTTGGTATTCTGGGCAATGACTGACGAAAGAGAGCTTAGAAAATTTGATACTCATAGAATGGATAAGGGCAAGTGTGGCAGAGGAAAACATTGCATAATGTACTCAACGTGGTTGATTAAAGGGATGGGAAAACAGGGTTTAGGAGAGATAACAAAAATACTAAATTATTTAAGAACTAGAAAGGACAGGAAATTGTGGAGAGTCATCATCGCCAACATCTGACGTGGACACGACACATGACGAAGATAAATAATAAGTTATCAAAGTAATTTCAAATTTACTTCATTTCCAGGTAGGTAGAAAATGTATAGATTGAAACCATGTCTCGGGAGAATATCTGATCAAAACTTAGCTCAAAACTAACAGGCTGCGGACTTATTGATCAGCCCTTTTCATACTTTTTTTGTTCCAGGTTTTCTCTTTTTATTTTATATTTTTTTACAGACAATTGGTTGTTTGTTTTTTAATCCGAACACTCACAAGAACGAAAGAGATAAAGAATTAGCGCGTAAGAAATAAGGCTTCCTTTTCACGATTTGACAGACCGTCTGTATGGCTTGCAGTGTTCCGGCCAGTAGGAAACGAGAAATAATGGAGTATCCTTCATATTTTCCTTTTCATATGTCTTCATTTCTATGTACGTAGTAAGTGACGTGTCGCTATCCTGCTCGATCATATTACTCCATTTATGTTATTCCATATTTTTCATTCAACATTACTTTTATATATATTTTGTCTCTTTCTTCATAACACTAACATTTTTCCATGTTTTTTTAAAAATTCTTTCCATTGTTATTTTTTGTCTCTGGCAAAACTATTTTTCCTATTTGTTGGAAGACTTTATTCTCCCTCTCATTTTTCTTTCTCGTTATTTGCTCCATTTCACTTCCTGTACGCTCATCTATTTAAAAATATAATCTTCTTTTCCGCACACTGAACAAATGTTTTCATTCGTTTAAAATATGCCTCGTAGAAAATGCTGCCATTTTTTTTCTTTTTAATTTCTTTATTTTTGCCTACTGATAGTTTTTTTTTTTATATATTTTGGAATGTAAAATGTGTTGTATAACGAATGTTATTCATGAGGCAATGTAAATATTCATGTCTAATGAATTTTCTTTATTGGGCAATCGAAAAGTCCGTTCGGCTGATTTTTATTTGATTTCCTTTGCTTTTGTTTGAAGACATATCAAGATATATGTTTGGAAGGTGTAACTTTCAATATCACTTTTTCTCTCACTCTGACTCTCTCTCCATACATACATATATATATATATATATATATATATATATATATATATATATATATATATATATATATATATATATATATATATATCCCTAACCTACCTAAATGTAACCCCTTTTTCGTACGTAATTAGTAACTGATACGACAAAAGTTAATAAAAATGAACACGCTACCACCCCATGTTTGAATGATTGGATTTCTCTGTATCCTTGGAAACAGTGAATTATGGATTTTTTCTGTGCCTTTAAAAGTCAGTAAATTTAAAAATTAAGTTACTCCAAAATTCGCTTGAGAATGAAATGGAACTAATGTTTTTAATTTAATTACAAATTTAAATTCGAAGCTTTTAGCTTCCATTTTTGAAACATGGTTATTATTGTGTAGCGAAATGCATATTTTAAATCAGTTAATTTATAATATTAGTGCTCTGTAAATTTACATTGAGCACTATATTGTAAAAATAAAAATATCAATAAGAACTCCGAGTTATATATCTTACAGTTCTTTCTTTCTTCATATATATATATATATATATATATATATATATATATATATATATATATATATATATATATATGAATATATAAAAATGGAAGGTAAAAGCTTCGAATTTAATTTTGTAATTAAATTAAAACCATTAGTTCCATTTCATCCTCAAGCGAATTTTGAAATTTCAACAATATATATGCATATATATATATATATATATATATATATATATATATATATATATATATATATATATATATATATGTGTGTGTGTGTGTGTTTGTGTGTGTGTGTGTGTATGTATGTATGTGTGTATGTATGTATGTGTGTATATATATATATATGTGTGTGTATACATATATATATATACATACATACATACATACATATATATATATATATATATATATATATATATATATATATATATATATACATATATATATATATAGATATATATATATATAGATATATATATTGTTGATTCTCCCGTCATATTCGACGTATGAGGGTCAGTAACTCAGTTTCTAGGAACTGACAGCCAGACACCAGGGCATATGATTTGATTATAGTGGTGAAGTCTTTGTGCAGAAACTAACCACACTTTGTGAATGGCCGGTTACAGAAACCTGATGCACTACGTGCCATAAGGTCCCCAAAAACCCTCCGCAGGTTTTGAAATCAGAGTTGTGGCCTTCTCCTAGACAAGTTGCCACCACAGGCTATATAACCTAATCTGTCTTGCTATTTACCCATAGCTGGAGTGAGAATAGGATTCATACGTTTCCCAAGGGTATTAGCACGTAAGTGAATGGAAATGAATTCGATTGGAATTTGAATTCAACTCTCATATATGTGTCCGTGCGTATTGAATAATTTAAGCATATTGTGTCTACTTACTTTTATACTTTCCAGTTGTCTAATCAGTTTCTTGATGTTGAGATGAAATCCATTCATGAATGTGCTTTAGTTACTTTTTTTTGTTTTGTTTTGTACCCAAGTACTTTTGGCATTTCTTTACGATCATCTTCAGGTGTAAATTACAATCACAAGCATGCCGTTGTAACTGCCATAAGATCTACATTCCTTTTTCACAGTGATTTTTAAAAACTCGCGCAAACAATTTCAAATCATGAAATAAGAACTGCAACAGATGTTTTGTGATGGGATAATATCTGATCAAAAATGACATTTTAATGAACCTCATTCAAGATATACTACAATAGCTGGTCACCAAAAGAACATATTTTAGCATTAATTTGACGGAGAACACAGGACGCTTAATGCCCATTGTTTCCTCAATAGATTTTATTGTTAACAGCGTGTGTTCAATTTATTCCATAACATTCAGAAATTCCTTAGAATTATTCAAACTTAATTTTGGAATTTAGAACTGCAATATGTAATGAAAACTATTTTTAGTGGATACTCGTATTTGTGTAAACTCTCCATTTATTTATTAAACTGTATATTTATTTATTTTGGTCAACCGGCCTGAATATTCGAGAAATCCTATTAGAGAATGATATACGCTCTTTAAGTAATAACATCTGAAGAATTAATAAAAAAAAAAAATATCCCCTTTTCTTTAGAAATTATTTTGTTTACGTTATGATGCGAAAATGTGCAGTTATGTCTATTTCGATAGTCAGAGAAAATTTGTGTTTAAAGGCACTATTCAACTTCGCTTTGTCATCGGTGTTCTCCGTATCTGAGTGGCTAAAGCACGTCAGATCTATGGCGATTCCCTCTAGGGAAACGCAAGTTCTTATCCTGCCGGACAGAGCGTATTTTTCTCTCCTAATATTCCGTGGAAATTCAGGCTGGAAAACGAAAATAAATAAATATAATATTTAATGAATAAATGCAGCATCTACTCAAATACGAGTATGAACTAAAACAATGTTTATGTAAGAAATTCTGTCGGAGTAATGTATAAATAACCCCTTTCTTTAGAAACATTCTGAATTTTATTATAACCGTTCTTAATTTTTTTTTTAAACTAACAGTATTTGTACTGTTCTTTATAAATAATTGTTGCAGTATAAAATTCTTACATGTGTCTTGGGAATGTCCATCAAAGAAGGAAATGCGCCGGCTAAGATAATATGTAGATATGACGCTAAAAAAACGCATCAACAAAAAATTAACAACCAACACTTGGCGAACATTGATTTGAAAGATTTTGTATTATTTTTAATACAAATACGAGGGTCATTCAATAAATAAGGTGATTTTTTCGGTATAAGGACTTCTAATACAGATAGAAGCTTACTCTGTTTTATTTTTTTTTGTTTTACTTCTTTTTCACATGGATTTAATTTCTTTTCCAGATTAAAAAAAAAACTTTGAGAGTTTTGGCGATTAACAAAGATGACCGACCAAGAAGCATGCTCCAGGATTTAACAGCGGTCAGTTATCAAGTTTTTGGTTGCTGAAGGGTGTAAACCAGTTGAAATTCATAGGAGAATGTCAACTGTGTATGGTGCCACGTGTTTCAGCCAAACACATGTCTACAAGTGGGCTAAATTGTTTAAAGAAGGACGGAGCATTGTTGAGGATAAAGACAGGCTTGGGAGGCCTACAGAAGTGAGGTCTCCTGAGGTGATCGAATCAGTCAATGA
>OZ038505.1:6474457-6496957 GCA_964036315.1 Acanthosepion esculentum
ATTGGTTAGAGTGGGGTGAACCCAGCATGTCCCGATTTCTGGCGAAAGTATAGAGAAGACTGGGCAGGAAGCCCTATTGTCCTTGCGTTTATATTTAGGTGGTAAGTTGGCGAGGAGTGTGGTTTTATGTGGATTGGCTTATCCTTCGTTTGGTAATGACACTTTGATCTTTTGTTTCCGCTTGTCGAAATATCTGGTTTACGAAACGAAGTTAGTTGTCCGTGTTAGTGTTAATGGAGCTTTCACGGTATTCAGCATGGAGAAGGTTGGGCTCATGAAACACCACTGACAATTTTTAAATGTAGAACCCCTACGTCCCAAATGGGTTTCGGGATGCGTACATGAAGATGATCGTAAGTAGAGGGTACTTTTCAGGAAATTTAAGAACTTTTTTCATTCTTTTATTTACCTATTTTTGTCTAATACTAATGGTATAAAGTCACTCAAATTTTTATTCATTTACTTTTTATTTTTTTAATTCTTGATCAGTATCACCCCATGCAAGGCAATAAAGCCACTAAAGCACAGGATATATAAAAAATTAAGGAAATAAACATTGATAATGAGCATGAAGACAAAGGAGTAATCAGGAGGACTGCAGTTAACGACTAAAACTGCATTTAAATTTTTGCAGAATAAAGTTGGCTGGAAAGCACGGAGCCGGAAATGCGAGAGAAAACTGTATTTACGGCTAATCTCGCCAGCTTAACTGTAAACTGATGAGATCTCGATGCCAGTCCAGTCCTGCGCTTCAATTAAAAAATATCTAGGTACCATAGCGAAGAGCGATGTTTATTTGTAATTTGTATACAAAATGTAGCACAAGGTCAAAATGGAGAACTTGTGAAAAGGTTTTAGCTCTCTTAACGTTAAACTTATCTAGCCTCAAACTTTGATCCAAACATTCGACAATATTCCTTACACCAAAACAATACATTCTTACTTACCTTTCTTACTACATCCGCCATAATACCTCATTGTCGCCATGAAAGTCCTAACTAAACCCCATATGTACAAGCTCATCCGAACAATTACCATGAAAATATTTATAGACAAGACATAGGCAAACTTACGGCGATGAGAAAAAGACTGAAACCGAGGCACCAGATCAGGACCAATAATATTGCTGATTCTTCTCTGGATTTTAGCAGGGGGGCACAAGATAAATATTATTAAATTTATTGAACGAAAATAATTAAAGTAGTTTAAAAAAATTTATAAATCTTGTCACATCAAAATTACATGATTTGTTATAATTAAAAAAACGATGTTCAAAATGCTCTTCTTCATGTTCAATCAACTGCTGAATCCTATCAGCAATACTTTTACAAAATATTTGCAAATATTTGCTGCAGAAGAGCTATCAGAACCCTTATTTTTTATTCAGGGTGTTTCGATATGAGTCGGTAAAAAAATGTTCTTTCAATCCACCCAACTGGAAAATGCCCGGTAGTGTTTGGTCTAATGATCGTGATGACCAATTGATCAGCACATCATCCTATCCTAAGCGTGAAAAAATGGAGTTACTTTTGACGCACCGTGTATATTATAAGTTGTTACTCTAGATTTGAAAAGTATTTCTGTTTCAACTAATGATGAGGAAATGCTATGCCCTACAAAATTCTGCAGAACAATCTTTTCATCTTCACTTCTACGTTATATCGTCTTGTGTTGTACTTAGGGTATCTCGAGTTTGTTTGTTGTGTTTTACAGCATATCAACCTCAATGGGTTATTTAATGTCGACAACTATTTTTCTGGTAATATTTTGTTTTGCTGGTAATAGTTTTTTTCTTCAAAAATTCATTTCTGTAGTAATTTTTACAAAATATTTCTGCTATTAAAACCTATTTTTACACTTTTATAATGCTTTTTAGCTCAGTTTCGGGGTTAACTATTTGCCCATATCTGGGACCCTAACAGGTCCTACCACCGTGGGTCAGGGTGGTCCTGGGAACACCAGCAATTAAGAGGTGGTTCCACTCTCCTCAAAACCTCCTGATCAGAGCCCTTGCTCTTGGACGTAGTTTATCGTTTTACACAGGGCGCGGATGTAGTTTATCGTCATACCCAGGACGCGTATGTAGTTTATTGTCATACCCTGGACGGGAATGTAATTTATTGTCATAACCAGGACGTATGTCGATTTTGGAACAAAGGAAAAACTCGAAATTTAACAGAAAGAAATCCAGTAAGAAAATTCTAGGAAGAAGAGAGTTCGATAGTGAAAGATGTATCGAAAGATGCAAAGGTAGAAAACAGGTTATTAAAGATATTTCAAGAAAACTAAATACGTTTATAAAGAAAAGAGAAATCCCAGTGAACAAGATCTTAAATGCGATTAAGAAAATGAAGAAATGAAATGCATAAAAAGGAAATGAATATAAAAAAACGAAAAAATTATTGTCGATAATAAAAGAATAATAAAAACAATACCAACATTTCTTTAAAAAGCTTAAACAGGGAATCTGAAAAAGGAAGACTGAATTAAGATAGAACGGACTGTGATCACGCCAAAATGAAAAGAATAATCAGGATAGAAAAATTGAAAGGATGCAGACGATACAAAAAATTGCAAGGGAAGTAAAAAGAAGAAAATAAAATGAGAAAAAAATACGGTAAATGAAGAAAATGACAGAGAAAAAGAGATTCAAATATTCAGATCGAAAGAAACAAAACAAAATGTCGACGGGAACTGCTGTCTCAAAATAGATTAATCCCACATCGTAATTGTTCAATCTCTAAACGTGAAGCGTCCACAAACAAGCAATTATTTCAAGCGCGCCATATTTCGGTGGGAATCCGAGAAATGAAACGTCTGCAACAAAGCCTCATTCCATTTTAATCCAGTGTTTTATGTTTGAATTCTTTATTGCATTCATTTTTCTTTGTTACTTATTTAGATCCATTTTTTTTTTTCATTTTCGATTAGAGTCTTATTAGTTTTATATTGCTGTTTTAATTTTTGTTCAGCCTTTATGATCGTCAAAATGAGCATTTTATACATTTACATATTCATTGGGATCTGAAACGCAACAGATTCCTATTTAAGCCCAGGTTTAACACCTTGTTTTATAAGGAAAAAAACATAAAATAGTAGGAAAAAAAATGTAATTAAGCGATGGAAAAGAAAGAAAAAGAAAGAAAGAAAGCAGAAGAACATATTTCGTTTATTCGGAATGAAAATAATTTAAATCAAGCTGTAATAACAAAAAGACGTTATGGCTGTCTCAATTTATGGTTAAGATCTGTTTGTTTGTCTTATTTGTCATGTAGCTTCAATTTGTTCTAGCTAAAAATGACTTTTTGGAATTTAATTTTTCTATTTCCTATTTTATCAAACTCGACATTGCTGTCGTCTCTTGTGTTCCTCTCGCATCTCTCTGTCTTCTTTTCTCTTTGCGTATTGCGTCATTTTTTTTTTCGAAGGTCCATGTATCTTCTTTTCACATGGACTTGATATTATTCCTGTCACCAACTTCGGCAATGCTGTCGTCTTCCGTCTCTTTCTTGAATATTTCTAACTGTCACTTTCTCTTGAGAATTGAAATCTTTTTTTTTTCCCAGGGGCGCATGCATGTTCTCTTTTTTCAATTGCATTTCATATTTCTGTTTTCATAAAATCCTCACGACTGTCTTCATCAGTGTTATTTTTTTTTAATCTCCCAGTCATCAGAGTGTGTCACTTCCTCTTGAGAAATTTCCCTTTGTTGCGAAACGTGTGTCTTCTCTCTTCATTTCTGATACTGTATTTAATCCGTTTTACGTTTATGTCCTCCCCATTTGCATTACCTTTCTTGTATTCACTTAAAAAAAAGGTTATCTTTTCGTTTTTCTTTCTTTCTTCTTTCTCTCAATATCTTTCTTCTCTATCATTGTTTTCCTTTTTGTTCCCTTTCTCCGTCCTCTTCGGAGTACTTTTTACGTGGATTTTCCATTTTTTAGACAGTCATTGTCTTTAATGATTCATTTTTTTTTTCTGATTGATATTGCTTCTCTTCATCTTACTGTTTTCCTTCTTGTCTTCATCATAGTTTTTTTTTTCCTCTCATTTGCAACTATGTCCTCTTTGTCATCGAATCCCGATTCTATTTAATATGTCACTTGTTATCTTTCTTCGTATTATCCGCTTCATTCTCATTTGATTTCTTTCTTTTTCTTTCTGTATTATTTCTTTCTTTCTTTCTTTCTATTTTCTTTCATTCTTTCTTTCTTTATATGTTTCATTCATTCTTTCTTTCTTTATTTTTCTTTCTTCACCTCATTTATTATTTCATCATCATCATCATCATCATCATCATCATCATCATCATCATCATCATCATCATCATCATCATCTATCCATCCCATAACCACAAATCTGGGTTGAAAACCAGAGAACTGTTCTGTCATGCGTAGCTTGTCATGGGCAGGTAGATATTATATTGATTATATGCTATACTATCGAGATTTTTCTGTTCTTATGTTTTGTGAAGCACGTAACCTACACTGGTCCCTCCTTCACCTGGTATGTGTAAACATTGTCTTGCATGGCACAGGTCCGTGGCGAAAAAAGTCTGGGTATCGCTGCTTTAGTACCCCTAAAACCAGCAAGCATTTCCCGGTGCCTGGGTTACCCGCTCAGGCTTGAGGTTTCTTCTGCTTTGATTGCTCAAAACAACTTTATTTCGGAATACTCTAGATTGAGTGGAATTTAGGCCTTGTATTGGGTGAAGGACAGTCTAAAAAATAAATAAAGAATAATTATTCATGGTGCAAAATAAATTATTTATTCATTTGGCATTTACTCATGCGTCTCCGACGCTTTTTTCGTCTCATCAATGCTTATTTGTGCTATTTCATAATTTCAAGTTTTTTCCCAGAGTTTTCTTCGTTGTTTTCCCATTTTTATTTATATCAATGTTCTTCATTTTTTTTTTAAATGTCACTTGCTCCTGCTTCTTTTTGGCATATCATTTGCATTAAAGTTTATGTTAGTTTGATCGTCCGGGGTAGGACGATAACCATCATCCGACAGCAAGGCTTCTGATCGGAAGGATTTGTGGTGTGTAGTATCACCCCTTATTTGCTGCTGTTCCTAGGTTTATCCTGTCCCTCGATGGTGGAACATGCTACGATCCCAGCTATGAGCAAAAAGTGAACCCGCAAAATGGGGTAAAAACTATGAAAGTACAAAAATAGATCTTTATAGTAAAAATTTCCGGCAATAGATTTTCATATTAAAAACATATTCCATCAATAGATTTTAATAAATAAATTCCATCAATAGATTTTAATAGAAAAAAAAAACTTCCAGCAATGGATTTTAATAATAGAAAATTGTCAATAGATTTTAATATACAATTCTAGCAATAGATTTTAATGTTAAAACTTCTAGCAATAGATTTTAATAACATAATGTTCTATCAATAGATTTTAATATTAAAAAGTTCTAGCAAAATATTTAATAATACCAATGCTAATAATAGATTTTGATATTAAATATTCTAGAAATAGATTTTGATATTCACAAATGTAGAAATAAATTTTGATATTCAAAAATTATAGCAATAGATTTTAGTAATAAGAAACAGCAACAGATATTCATTAAAAAATAACAAATCTTCCAAGAAAATTAAATTTCGCCATTAAATGACACATAAGGATATTGATCTGCCATTAAACAAATCCTATCAAAACGTTACTTTCATTATTGATCACGTTCGTGATTTCTTGATTTGGGATATTTTGGCTGATGGAACAGGGTTCCTATCAGAACCGAACCGATCATATCAAACACAGAAAGGAGACTGCAGAAATTCCTCGACGTTATCCATTACACGAACCGTACATTCAAGATGACAGCACCTGGTATTTCCAAGCCGTCACGCATCTACATACTGAGCAGACTCGATGTTGCTTAGCTTCAGGAGCCTGAGTTTCAACGAAATGATAAGAATGAAATGGTGTAGGTTGTACTGTGAAATCTTCAAACGGCCATTCGCAAGTTTTGAATTCATATTTGTCCTTCTCCTATGTTGGTTGCCAATCAACGCAAAATAATGTAGTAGTCCATGCTAATTAAGGAATACATTACGGATTGAAAACTGTTTATTTAATTAAAGATTTGAAATTAATTTGTGGGACAGTATCGAAGGAGATGAAAGGAATTGCTGGTTATCACGAACTATCCTACACCAGACTCATATGATTGACAACTCATTCATTCTTACAATTGACTCGGTTATCACAACAAATCGTTTATCAGCATTCAAACCAACATGTACCACGATGACGAATATTCACAGGCATCCTACAAGAAACACCCATGTCATAAAATGCCATATGTACAAAATATCAGTTTTCATTGCAGATTGACACATACGCACACGCACACATAGACACACGCTCTCACACACACATACGCACGCACACACACACACACACACACACATATATATATATGAGTATATTTCAGCAGCATATTTTCATTCAGACAGGTTTCGTTATAACATTTAAACATGGTCTCTCTACTTATTTTCAATAAGATCCTTTCATATTCTCGAATAATCTTTTTTGTGCGTTTGTTAAATTATTTAACGAAACCTCTCTGAATATATATATATATATATATATATATATATATATATATATATATATATATATATGAAGATAGATAGATAGAAAATGGTAATCCGTATGAAATTACCAAGAGGATATATATATATATATATATATATATATATATATATATATATATATATATATATATTAGCAAGTTTTTAGAGGTTTCTCCACCCGAGATTTCACTTTTATTTATATATTCCCATAATTTCTTCTTCTTCTTCTTCTTCTTCTTCTTCTTCTTCTTCTTCTTCTTCTTCTTCTTCTCGTCCTTCTTCTTCTTCTTCTCGTCCTTCTTCTTCTTCTTCTTCTTCTTCATTTTAATCATTATTTTCTTCTCACGCCTTCCCTCTTATCTTCTTCCTCATTTCAAAAATCAATTTCCTTTATAACTTTATGGGTTTAGATTTCATCCATTTTCATTTACTGAATCCTACCCAAGCAAATACACAAGTCTTCCCTTCTCAAGCGCCGCCTCCATAATCCAATATTTTGCCACCATCGAAAATCAAGCCATTTTTCCTCGTGAAACGATACTCATAACCGTTTCGTCAGATTCCTTCATTTTGATCATCAAATCCTCCTCTATTTTGTGTCCTCTTTTGTGTCTCAATCAATTGTTCCTGTTTCTAAAATGCCTTTCCAACCCAATGCCATGCAAATTGCATTCCAAGGAAGTAGCGTTCACAAGAATGACCGTATTTGTAAGTGGCTTGGTGCTTTGCATTTTTCATTATCATTTTAACGATGTTTCTTTGCTTTTTCACGAAGGAAATGTATTGTGATTTTTTAAGCGTAGCGATGTGGCACGAGGCTGATAGTATAGAGAACAATTATAGATAATATGTATAAATAAATCTTTCCTCCATGGTTTGCCTTTTCCAAAAAAAATCTGGGAGAATTTCACAGTTTTGACGCAGGAGAGTGAGATAATTCCTATGACTGCAGCAGAGATTCTTTAAAGTGAGAGTTAAGGATACAGTCAGTTAAGTGCCATACGCGAAACACGCTTAGGCGATCAAGTTTCTTTCGATTCATGATTCCTTAAGAAAAATACATTCGCGCAGTAGGTTGTCATTTCTTCCTGCGATAAAATAGTTGTCAAGTTAACATAACAAGTACGACTGGAATTCGAACTCTGCTCTCCGATTCCGCATTCCAAGCCGTTATATCCGTTAAACCAACCGCACATCCTATTAAGGATTGACATATTATATCAATAACAATGAAGGGACGGAATGTCAGATCTGGTGGGCGTAGGTTTTCTAGACAACAGCACGTTATTTATACGTCTCACAGCTTCACGAATGGTTTTCCGAAAATATGAATGACTATGATAATCGTTCTCCTTTCCTTGCATGTGGATTATATAAGATTTGCAGTTGGTTGTTGTGAACTGCGATTTTCTGGGTAAACTGACAAGCTTATATCTTAATATCCGAGACACAGCATTTACAACTAGAGACAATGAGATACAAAACTTGACACTTGCAAGTTGTATTTAATCTCTATTTTCAGAATTACGCGGAGGTGAATTTTCCCACTTCAGGGCGATTTCCATTTCGCGTTCCATTATTTTTTAACCGTTTGTAGGACATTTAAAGAGAGGAGTTAAATGACGGTTTAAATGAGTGAGATCACACTCATTTAAACCGGCATTTAACTTCTCTTTTTAACTCCTCTCTTTAAAACTTCTCTCTGTTAAATTTAAATCCCACCTTCACCTTTAGGCCTTTCTTTTCTTCTTTCTTCTGCTACACCCGCTCTCTAGAGCTTTCATACATTTCCCTCTCACACTTGTTTCCCACTCCCACACATATACTCTCACTAAAAGTTTGTATTTTATACCCGGAGTTATATTTTTAGATTTCTTTTTGAATTTGTAGGTCTGATGAATTGGATAGTGATTACGATTCCAATGTTATAAACCATAACCATGGAATATTAGTGTTTGAGCCTCTTATATATATATATATATATATATATATATATATATATATATATATATATATATATATATATGTATGTATGTATATATATATATATATATATATATATATATATATATAGTCTTAAGATGTGCTATATTTATGGGATAAAGTGTTCAATATCAGAGATAGAGCGTGTGTAAATGTAAAAGTCAACATGGAAGTCAACACCTAGAGGCGACTGTCTGTTTCATGCTAGATGCAATGGTGGCCTGACGATTGCATCTAGCATGAAACGGACTGTCGCCTCTAAGTGTTGACTTCTATGTTCACGTTTATATATATATATATATATATATATATATATATATATATATATATATATATATATATATATGTATATCATTTTCTTTGCCTTTCTCATTGTAATTTATGATAGATAATATACCCTATATTTAATAAGGATAAGAACTAAATTCAGAGACTTTTGCTACGCTCGAATTAGTATTTGTCTTTCATCCAAATTCATTTGGTACCTAATGATTATTTCCTGTCCTTTCTCACGTTTTATCAACCTTTCCTCTTTCTGTTTGACGATAGTAACTACTTCCCCATTTTTTCCCTTTTGCAGAATGAAATTGTGAAAACATTAATTCGCTAATTCCTACGCCCTTAATCGATTTCATTCCAAACCAATTTCAAAAACTGAAAGATTTTTTCCGCGTGGTGAAGAAAAAAAAAAGGAAAATAGTGTTGATGTTCTAATTTAATTTTAAATTTTTGGGAAGAGAGAAAACAATTTCAAATGCTGAAGTAAAAGGGTTCTCGAAATGTGAAAACGTTTAAATAACTTTCCTTTTAAACGGATTTTTATTTTTATTTTGTATTCGTGTAAAAAATATGTTCTGTTTTTTCATTTTTTTTTTCATTTTTCAGAGTTTTTAAACTTCATTTCCTGACTCATCAATTTTTTTTTACATTAAAATTTTATTATACATTTTTTTTAGCTTGTATTGTGCTCCCTAAATAAGTGGACATTTAATAGAAAATTGAATAAAAAATCACAAACTTAAATTAGTTAAAAAATCTAAAGACAAAAACAGGCAAGGATGTTAGCTTTGCTTTTTGGATCCATTTCATTTAAAATTGAAATTCTTAGAAAAAGACGGAATTGAAATTCCAAAAGAACAATCGAAAAAATAGGACATACATTTCTTAATTAACATTTTAATTGCTTTTTGCAAGCATATCAAAACATTTTCAAAAAGACAAATGACTGCTTAATTTTTCATGTAAAATGTCGAGCAGGAGAGGCCCTCTTGAAAGTAATTAAAAAAAATATTATTTCAAAAGTTGGTTACTTTCAGTCCTCCGAATGATCAGAAAACATCTAAATTTCATATTTGTTTTTTTTTTTTGTTTTTATTTTTTGCAAGGATCGGAAACAAATTTAGTGATGGGCAAAAAAACAAGGAAATATGGATTTGAAATCTCATGCTGATAATCTCTGTTATGTCTTCATTTAAGTGCCAAAATATTGGTTCATCGCACTCTCCAAAATTTTGGTGATTGGTCGGTTTCAATTTTGGGAAAGGTGACATGTCTCCTGATGTGCGGTGAGGTATAATGGATTAAGATTCGCAATGAGAAAATGGAGAGCCGAGTTCGAACTCCGGTCGGGTTCGATATATTAATTTACGCGCAAACCCCTTTAGGAAAGGTACGAATCTATTTCTCTCACCCACCTATATGTTGAATAGCAGAACAAGCTGGTTTATATAGCCTCGGTTGGCAACCAGTCTACCACAGAAACAGACCGCAACTCGCGGAAAAATCATCTGCCTAGTGAACTGAAAGATATATGAACGTCCAATCGTGTATGACGTGTGGCATTTGCCTGACAGTTTTGTCAAGAATATTCCTTCTAGTACATGAAAATAATGACAACATAGTTTATATTGGATAAGTGCGGTTATGTTTGCATTTGGCAATATTCATACAGCTATGAAAATAAAAGGTCCACTATTAAAATTATTTCGACCGATCAGGTTAAATATGAGAAGAAAAATCATCGCTATTCAGGTTAAGTACATATTTAACATCTCATGTTTGGAATATGCAAATTATTTTAAATAGTTCGAAAAAAAACCATGGGAAAACTTCTGAAAAAAAATTCCAAATATACTTTACTTTATATTCGATTATGTAATTATATTTGTTTTTTTTTTTATTTCGTTATTCACTGGCGCAAACACGCACACACAAACACTCACCGCACAAACATACGCACATACATAGACACAAGTGCATAAACTCATTCACACACAAAAACACAATCCCACACGCACGTATACTCATGCAAAAACACACACCCTCCCGCAAACGCATGCACACCCTCACAATCACACACACATACATAGAACGTACGGTTACATCTAGCTTTTTCAACTCTAAAATGATGAGACCGAGCTGTCAATCTAGCATTGCGCTTAAATTAATTCAGTCTTCATAAATGAAAGCTCATGAAATTATTTATAGAAACGGTACAAGACGGCGGTGGGAAAATGACTGATACCGTTATGTCAGATCAATACCAATGTCATTGATTCTTCTTTGTTTTTTTTTCAAGATGTCTAAATACATAGCCTGGACACCAAACCGTATGTGGTATCAATATTAAAGGCATGGAGGAATGGTAGACTCATAAACATTCAAGACAGTTTCGGGCGAGAAGAATTGTCTAGCACGACATATCAGTAGGAGATTTAGAAATTGCTTCAATATAATCTTTTCACTTCATGCCAGCATTTACCCAAGAAGGTGCCATGTCCGTCTCCTGGAGGTTATCATTACCCATGCTCAAGGAGTATAGAAAACGTCCTCAGTGATGATAAATAGAGAGTAGTTTAGTAGTGGAGGCTTCCAAATTAGCACACTATTCCTTGAGCTATTATTCTGTACTCCCACGCCTCCAGCCTTCAGGGAGTATTTATTATTTTAAAAAGCTATGCTTAGAATTTTAATAATTACATGGATATTATACATTATTTAGTTGTTAGATTATTTATTTACAAGATTAATTTTATATTTGCAAAATTATGAAATTATAGAAACGATTTATAATGCAGCATTATTCAACATCTTATAATTAAATAATTATGAACATATTATCATTCATAAATTTATAAACAAAATATCTGTAAAATATACTCATTAAAAAGCGTTAAATTCAGAAAGAAATTTATATAGCGATCATGATTCATGCACAAACTGAACAATCATCGGAGATGTTCGAAAAGTTTGCTTGGATGTTTAACACAAAATTGCAAGGATGGTAACCAGGAGGCAATAGTTTTGTTGACAGTGTCAAGTGGAGTTTCATTCCAAGATTCAGTTATAATCCATTTCAATTAATCTATATCGACAATGACAAAACAATGGTTTTGAAAGTGAGTTAGGAATATACTCCAGATACAGTATTCCATAACATTCAGATTTGGGCTTTAAGAGGTCCACAGTGAGGCACCAATTAAAACTGTTGTATTTTCTCGAAGAGTAAATTTGCTTCATTTTTATTGGGCAGTTTGTAGTTAATACCTTGCCATTATGCGCAAGGTATTTCTATCGCACCCTGTATAAAGACACTGACCGTGTTCTTAGATTACTGCATGAAAAAAAAACTTTCTCAATAGAAACAGCTGTCTTTAAAAGCATAATTATATTTTGTTTTTCACCGTCTAATGAAACGACTGGAGTAACAAAATGTCGTCTATCTAAAATAAATATACGCTGGGGCAAATCTGCAGGTCAAAACTACAGGATGCTCAGTAAAAAAGCGTTAAATTCAGAAAGAAATTTGTTTAGCTATCATGATTTATACGCAAACTGAACAATCATCGTAGATGTACGATATGTTTTCCTGAATGCTCAACACAAAGATGTAAGAGTGGTAATCAGGAGGCAATAACTTGACGGATAATGTCAAGAGGAATTTCAATGCAAGACTCTCATATAGGAAGGAAATGAATAACTACCGAAACCGAGATTCGATCGTGACACATGAATATATCATTTCCACCAGGTGTATAAATAGCGGTGTCAGCCTACTGACTGCAGTGATTATTGAATGATTATTGAGTGGAACTATCCAGTCACATTATTGTGAATTATTGGGCGTCGTTGATTTGGGTTTTAATTTAGGATTTACTGGACATTAAGCCGAGCCGTGCTGCTAACAAAATATTCTCTGAAATGGTTAATTATCTTTGGTTGACTTTTACTTTTTTTATTCTTCTTAAGTATTTATTTGCGATTGTAATTAAATACTGACTGGAAGTCTTGAGTTATACTTGATCATTTAACGACCACCGTACGCCATAAAACACATCAATGAACCCATATCGATGACGATTTTCCAAGTGATTTAGGTGTATACACCATATACAGAAATCCATAGCATTCACATCTAGGCTTTTAGACTGACGAAGAGATAGACCAATTAGAGCTGGTATATTTTCTCAAAGAATAAATTAGCCTCTTTTATACTGGACTCGGTGGAATTAAAAAATAAAAAAATATGTATTTCCGGACAGTATACATTTTTTTATAAGTTTATTTTTGCTATATATGAACACTAATGGGTATGCCCCAATCCTCATAAAGATGTTGGACACTATTGTAAGTGGTGATATACTGTCTAAGTAGTTCACCACTAGCAGTGGTGTACCTATTTCTCGCTGCTGGCGAGTATTTTATTTTGTTGATGTCATAAAGATTATCATTTCATTTTCAACCTGTGTTTTCGTTATTCCTCATTCTCTTCCTTTTTTTAATTTTTTAATGTTTATGTTATAATTGTTATCCTGATTGAAGGGCACGTAATACATAGGATTACGCAGTAAAAATTACAGACTTTACGTTAATTTACACAGAGAAGCATTCACCCATACAATATAAGGAGATACGCACTCAAATTAAACACTCAAAATATACAGCAAAAACGCTAACTTAAAACATTAAATTAAAAGAATGTTTAGTTCAGACGAAGTGATGCTTTCAGACTAATTTAGCGTTTATATTTAGCGAGATCAAATAAAAAGAATGACCAGAAAATACATCTTTTTATTCAACATTTATAATTACCCTTACACATTATTAGGTCTTTATTTGAATTTTATTTATGCCAGATATGTTTTAATGAATTTACGCTATTTATACTGTTCGAACTGTAGTTATCATTTTCGTTGCTATTAGGTTGGTGCAAAAATAATGTCCTTTTTTGACGTTCAACTTATGTGAGAAAAACGACATTATTTTTGCACCAACCTAATATATTCACGAAGTTTTGGCTGTATATCTCAGTTTTAATTATTTTCCTTAGACACAATTCTCCAAGTTTTATTCACGTTGAGGACTCCTCGCCCCGTGGATAAAAGCTATGTTTAAATCTAGACTCTTCACCCAAAGATTTGTGAGTTCATTACCCGTCTACAGCAGTGGTGAAAAAAAAGTTTAAAGATTTGACTTAAAGGCAGATAACTGACACTGAGACACATGGAAGAGGCATGGCACGTGGTAGTAGATCAATCTCTAACCGGCGGATGAAATAAAGGGTTCAGTTCAAAATTCAAATCTCCTGAAGGAGGCCGGAGAATACAGCGGCCGAAACGTCGTGAATGTGGCAACGAAGATTAGCACAGCAGTACGAACAATATAAATAGTGTAAGTAATTGCAATACATAATCTCAAAAAATAGACAAAATAATTTTTCCATATTTATTTATAAAATAGTAAATAAATATTTCATTTTAGGTGCTTCAATTGTTTTTTATAATTTTGTAAAAATTTATAAATAAAAGATTGATAAATTATGCATTGTAATTTTGTTAATAATATAAATTAGTAAATATTCAATTACCCAATAAATGTTTAAGTGATTTAGCTTATTTGCTTATATATATATATATATATATATATATATATATATATATATATATATATATATATATATTACAATGAGACATGCAAGTTACCACTACAACAATGCATATTTGTTTCAACGTCTAAAAACGTATCATCAGGAGGATAATACTCTCAACTTTTCGGCAAAACAAACCACGGAAAAGTTGAAAATCATTGATTAGCTAAAATGAAAACTAAGGGGGATTATGTGTTATTAAAAGATCACAAACCTGAATTTCAACATAAATTACCCACTCGAATTATTAATCCAACTAGATCGGAGATTGGTAGAATAAGTAAAGTGACCTTAGAACGCGTCAATCTACAAATAAAAAAAAACGACTATATCTCATACAATAGAGTGGAACTTCTAAAGTTATCAATTGGTTCAAGAATAATGAAACCAAAAAGAATTGTAGAATCATCCAATTCGATATCGAGGATCTTTATCCCTCTATCTCTAAAGACCTTTTGCAATTAGCACTGGAAGTTGCTGAAGTGCGTACAGATATTTCGAAGGGTGAAATTAGCATTATTTTGAACTGTAGACGATCAGTCCTAATCCACGATAAGGAACAGTGGATTAAAAATTCAGCTGATAATTTCGGCATAAAAATGGGATTATTGGATTCTGCAGAGTCTTCTGATTCAGTTGGATTGTTTTTATTGTACAACCTCACAGGATATGAAGATATTGATTTAAATGGTATAGGGCTCTATAGGGACGATGTTCTTATGTATTTTATATTAATCTTATGAACGTTAGAATTTATACTCTTTTCCTTCTTTTGCATTTGTATATATATATATATATATATATATATATATATATATATATATATATATCATATTAACTGGCTAAGAAACGAAAGACAATGGCGTAAAGAGTTATCAAATATTCCTGTTGCTATGTTCTGAGATCCACACTATTGCACAATATGTGGACTTGTATGCAGGTCACTAGCGAGCTTGAAACATCATATACGACACGAACATAAAAACTGATTGAGATTGTAGGATGCTCATGTGTCAGAATCAACGGGAGAGATCATCATTTATAATAATAATGACACATGTGCATGTGTATGTGTTGTTTTACCGATGAGGAAAAAATTATATTTATTATTAAAGTATAATGTGTAGCTTTGTTATTTTACATCGTGCACTATTTTATTAACACCAGGACTCAATGTGCTATACCAGCGTAAATTGGAAACGGTGACTGTCTTGTGTGTTGCTTTCACTTTCACACCAATGCACTTGTTAAAACCACGAATCAGTCCTTTAACCCTTCAGCTATGAGATAACTATTACACTAAACTTGACTCTATAGCCGTGGGTAGCAGCACAGCAAGGAGTCTTATACTCCGAATTAAAAAGCTTGGAAGAGAAAAATGGTAACTTTGTCACTATTTGTAAAAGAAGAATTAAGTGAATGAACCGTTAATTTATTCGGTGGAGAACATGACATATTATAAAATATCAGTAAGACATTTTAAGCCTAAAGGCAATTTTACGGACAAGATCGTGAAAGAAGCGACCAGAAATCATAATAGCCGTTCATTAAGAAAAAGATAACAGATCTCATCCTAGCATATCGTATACGTCATCTTGTTAATCTCATTTGTCCTTATTTGCTTGTTTCGTTTCATCTGTGTATTGTTGGCGAATACTTCAAACCTCTGTGTTTTGTTGCTCTTTAGTTTTTTGTTTTTGCTTTCCTTCTATTTATAACTGACATTGGCAAAGAAAACTGTCTCGGACACTTAGGGAGTCAAGCACTGGAAAATACATTTACACCAGAAGAAAGTGCTTTCAGATGTGCAAACTGACAATGTACGTTAACGTGTACAATGTTATTTTTTCTTCGCTGGATGCGCGAGGTGTAAGTCGAAAGACAAGCGGCAGTTTTCGTTTCTTTTGTGAGCTGTGCGAACACAACATCATGTGGAAGTAATCAAATTGAATTGTATACTATAGAAAAAAACAGTAATTATTGTGTAATACATTGACGTAAGTAACTATATACAAACTAACACTTATGCACACGGAAATAACAATTGTAAACAAGGATTGGGTAACGGATAGTTATTTTCAACGATGGTTTGATGCTGTGTTTGCTTTATTTCAAAAATAAAACTCTACGCAGTAAACCCAATATTAAGAGTGAAATTCCTGGCAGCATTTGTTAGCATTTCAATGACTCCAAATATGCGAAATAAAAAAGTAAATACGTAATACACCAAGCCGTGCCAAAAGTCGATGTATAGTAGTATACATTGTGTGATAGATAAATTGTCGCCTAAATTATACACAAATAAAATCTAACACTGACATCTCATTTTAACAGATATATATATACCAAAATTACACAAAAATATCTTGAAATTTTAAAGAGTAAATTTATTCAATGAAATCGCCATTGGCTTCAAGCACAAAATTATAAATATAAAATGGCGACCATTTACCCATCGCACGCTATATATATATATATATATATATATATATATATATATATATATATATATATATATATTCGGAATGTTACTGTGAACATTTCTAATCATATTTTCTTTATATTTTATATTTTAACCCAACACGAATCTATAAATTAATCTCATTAACCGCTGAACCCGTTTATGCACGTTTAAGGGAACTTTTTTCAAAAATTCAATGATGGAGAACAAAATCAAGGTATCAGATGTCGATTGACACTACATTTGAATATTTGATGATTATAATTATCAGGGAAGCAAGCAAGAGGAAGGTAGTTCCACATACAGGAAGTGCGAGAGAAGAAGCTGTTTGAATAGAAGTGACGGTTAAATTTAATCGTTTCGGCAGTGAAAGGGTAGGAGCGAGATGCCAGCCTAGCAACTCGCTTAAATTCATGCAGTCTGGGAACCAGCGATAGTAGTTCGGCGGAGCAACTGCCGTGAAAATACTTGCAGAAGAGAGAGAGAGGGGGGGAGCCACAGCATGTCTGTGCGAAAGCGAATGTAGACGAGATGCCAGATCAGGACATATCGCATTGCATTTTCGTTTCTTGATTTTGTCGAGGACCTCGAGATGTACAGCGGAATCACCAGCACTTTCTCCACATCGCAATGCATTTCTTGACCGTGTTGACATATTTCTGAAAACAGGATCAATAAATGTTGCCAAACGTTCTGGAACCCCAGCAAACCTATCGGCATAGTGACTGTTGGATATTTCTTACAGTATACAACAAAAAGAATATAATTACATAAGTTATCGCAGCAGCAAAAACTTGGAACTGGTGATAATGCTTTCAGACAAAAATTAAAACTCTTCACAACTCTTAACGCGAACAAATTATAACTGTGTTCAGAAAGAAAATAAGAGACCCAAGCATCTATTGTGCTAACAGCCATCTTTTTCAACATTATTTATACTTTTTATTAATATTTTCCTCCTGTATTCTATATTGAAGGACGTCTATTAATAAAAATATACGTGCATAGTATCATTCCAAATATTTTGTAATTAATTTTAACTGGCGCTGCAACGCCCTGATCTTATGGTAATTCCCAAACCAATATCAACTTTGATCAGATATCATTAACGTCTGTTCAAAAGACTGATGAGTGGGATGAACAGGACACGATAGGCGACATTATCTGCTCCTATAACGTGAAGCTAATCGCAATATCATTCAAACAACATGTGAGCAACGATGACGTTTAGGAGAGAATGCAAACAAGGTGGAAGCTTATACTTAACCTCATGATGAGGCAAAAGTAATTTCTGGGACACGTCATGAGAAACGAGGGCTTGGCGAATCTGATACTTACAGGGCGGATAGAGGGAAAAGAGACAAGGGAAAGCAACGCGTGACATACCGAGCGTGCTTAAACAAGTGAATGACAGAACGGGGTCTGGAAGCAGTAGCAAAATGATAACACATTTTAAGAACCACAAGGGGTAGGTGGAAGTGAAGAGCCATGATCGCCAACGTTCTGAAGGGACACGTCACATGAAAGAAAGAATTTCCATATCACTCCCGAGATCGTCCGAACAGGGTGAATGACGAGGTCCGATACGGTACGATGCATCTATGCTTTTATCTTTCTATTTTAGGGTATATTCAGGAAAATGCGAACATTAAAATGAGATTCATACATCCTTGAGCAAATTAATTGAAACAAAACGAATAATTCCGTAATTATTTACGTATTTCATTTTTTTCCTCAATGAAGCATGGCCCAGTGCACATGTTACTCCTTCGTACGTCCATTCCACTAAGTCTTTCCTTGCAGATTGACCACAGATTCTCGATTGGATTTTGTTGAGTCTTGACTCAATGTTGAATCTCGCCTATTGCAGGGGAATAATAATGCAACACAAAATGTACTTGGAACAAGAATGTATTATAACAAGAAAGTGTACACAATAAGTACATATAGTATTTCTGTATATTTCTGGGAAGACGTTCCTGGAGAATGTGTTGACTAGTCGCAGTCGATCAGAGTCTCTAGTTGGATCTCGTGATTCTCCTCTTCCTCCGGTATCAACCATTATTTATATAGTTGATAGTCACCTATGCAGATTAGGTGGATCCTACACAACAGATTTAAATCAGGAGAGTTCCCGAACCATTCGACAGTACTTTAATTTACTCACTTGTAAGGCTTGCTATTGTGTTAGTGCAGCTTTAAAATTCTTGTATGCTTCCTTGGGGTATCGTCCCTTGCAGAAAATGGCCGTAGGACAACTAATCGACAGTTGAGATAGTAGTGTCTAGGCATGATGAAAATCTGATATAATCACGGATGACACAATATATTTCAAGGCCAAACAAATTTCATCATACACCCTGAAAATAGATTCATATTACTGCTCACCAATTTAAATCACCTAATGTGAGGGAAAAAAAGAAATCGATTACACTGTGTCACCCCAGAGGTTCTAAAACTGAGCGTATGTTGAAAGAAACTCAAGTGGTGATTTCAATTAATGTGCACACGGGTTTAGTAGAACAACTTAAGTATTATAATATTTTTAGTTATTCTCAGATGTTAACTCTTTGGGTCCTCAAGGACACATGGCACAGTGGATAAAGGCGTTGGTTAGATCCAGTGACAGACCCAAAGAGTGTGAGTTCAATACCCGGTTCAGGCAGTGGAGAACTTTCAGAGGGAAAATTACCAGGAGATAACTGATAACTGACATCCATCAAACATGGCTCGTGGAACTAGAACAGTCTACCCCAGTGATCGAAAGAAAGGGTTCGGTTCGAAATTCCAACCACCTGAAGAAGGCCGGAGCGTACAACGGCCGAAACGTTGTGACAAATATGGCGACAAAGATGAGGACAATAGTCCGACTAATGTAAATACTATTTCTTTAAAAATTTACTTTGTTGTTATTCTCAATTTTCTTTCATTTCATCAATTTATTTTTTAAATATCTCTGGGCTAGATATCCTACCTCTATTTTTTCTCCCTTTCTATTTCCTTGTCATTTTTTATCCATAATTTTGTGCCTTTTTCCTTCTTTTGTTTTCTTTGTTTCTTTAATTCTTTCTTCTTTAATTTTGGCTTCATTCTGTGTCCTTCCCTCTACGCTTCTTCTTTGCCTTTGTATTGTCTTCAATCTTCGTTCTCTCTAACACTTGGTTCGTATCCCTAGCTCAACATAATAAAAATCTCCATTTCTCCTAACTTACTGACAGATTATATTTCAATTTATGAAAGTATAAAGCCACCCTGCTCTTTTAAAATCGTAGCAATCAGTCAGGCGATTTAACAGAAAGTATTTCGAAACTTGACTCAAAGAGTATCTTCTGGTATGTCATTATCACGTAAAGAATATTACTAATATTGTAATGGTAATGCTAATATTCTCTGTTTCACAACAAGGAAGCATTCACCATTCCGTGACCGAGTACTGCTTTCGTTTGAATTTAAGAAAATACATTTCTTAAAACGATTTTTCAGGAAAATTATTTTATTACTCCCAATATATGTAATCGCTGTATTCAGTATTGATGGTTGGTTTCCTACCTAACCTTTTATTTGAAGTACTGTGGAACATCAGTATTTTTATTACGTCCTTATTTCCTCTGCGAGTTACATGTAGGGACCATTTTATGTATTACTACGGCTTGTAGTTCACAAGTTATGTAGTTTCTGTTATTTGATACAGTTCTTTATTTCTAAATCTGTAGCCACAGTCTAAAATGTACAAAAAACGATAATCTTTGTCAAGATGCTCGGCTTTCTCTCGCAGTATTTTAAATCATTAGTCTTAGAAAGCGGTTGTGTTGCAAGCAGTAGTATTCTGATGATTATGGCATTGTAAGGAGTTGTAAGAAGTAGCATTTTTACTAAGATCGAGCGGTTTGCAGTAAAACAAAATGACACACACAACTCAACAGATAAAAACAACTCTTCTTATTTAAAACAGGATTTTGTATTGTATCTGTAGTTATACGTTTACTTGCCTAATTTCGTAGCTGATTTTTCAGTATCTTTAACGATAGCGCCTCCTTAGTGTAAACAATATTTTTTGATCCTATAAGAATAAAAGAACATTTTTACTCATATAAACATGGATTTACTATGCAGCAATAATATTACTGGCTGAAAAAACAGTCATTAAATATCACCATTTTGTCATTAAAATGTCTAGTCATTCATGCACACGATTCAGGGAAGTTAAAAATGTATAATCATTTAAAAGATGCACGAAGTTTCCAAAAATAAATAATTAAACTCATAATATTGTATTTATTACACTGAAATGTCTGTGACAGTTATTTGGTTATTCAATTACTTTTAAAAACTCCGCTTAAGTATCTCCGCGGTCGGATAAAACAGTATCCTGCTGCTATAAAAAGTAAACAACAAAACTTATCCATTCAGCACTTAATCTCCTTCAAAATAGTCACATACTTTATCCATCGTCGTTTCCATTGGTGGAAGCATTCCTGGAATTACTTGGGAGAGTATGCAGTTGCCTAGTGGAATTCTTTTAGATTTCCTCGATGTCTTGAAAACTTCTTTCTTTCGAGTAGGCTTTGATTTCTGACGAGTAAAAAGTTGCAAGGGGCCTCATCTGAGGAATATGGTAGTTGTTGGACAGGGGGAATGTCTTCTAGGTCAAAATCCATGGTCACCGAAGGAATCGCTGTGGTGTGCTGTGACAACTACACTCTACACCCTTTCCTACCCAGCTGAGTGGTGAACAACGGAAGTGAGCGAGAATGTATATAACTCTATGCGCGACAGATTTCAAGCTTAATCTGTGTCAAACTTTAGCGCCGTTACCATAACAACAGTTCCGATATCTTTTCATCTTACCGCGTTATGAGAAAATGTGGGAATGTTCTCCTGAAATGTCGATAATTTTACCAATCATATCTCAGCTTATTCTATCGGGTTCTTACATAGGTTCATCCGTTTTTTCTGATGTTCTTCGAATGATCTCGAAGAATATTTTATTGGTTTTGTGTTTCTTAGTAACTCAGATAATCTTGTGAAACTTTTGTCTAACGTTATTGTATTTTATTTCAGTTTAGACACCCTTTTTAGATGAAATGAAAAGTAGACAATAATGAGACTGTTCGACATCTCATGGATTTTACTGCAGGTCACTAAGCTGACAAATTCGTTAGAGACATTTGTGCTGTATACGGAGATAACTTCATTACCGACAGAACAGCAGAAAAATGGTGTCGTGTTACAAGGAAGGGAAGTTCGAACACACAGAGTTTCCAAGATCTGACGAACTGTTAAGTTTAATGAGAAAAAATTTACACGCATTGTTAAAAGAAGAACCACGCTAAAACTCTAAGGAAGTTGCTCAGAAGATGCCAAGATCTCCTACGATTTATTGTTAGTCATCTTCACTCAATGGGTAAAATTCAGAACCAAACCGTCAATTCTAAGCTGTATTTTGAACAAATGAATAGACTCAAAGAGAAAAATTATCTGGAAAGACATGATTCGTCTCCATATTACTGTCGGTCGTTATCTTCACTCATT
>OZ038505.1:6501957-6539457 GCA_964036315.1 Acanthosepion esculentum
CAACTTTTAGTCTAGTTCGAACAGATTGAAATTAAAAAAATCAACTAAGATAGATAGATAGATAGATAGATAGATAGATAGATAGATAGATAGATAGATTAAGTAATATAACACTGTTGGAATTCAAACACACACACACACATATATGATGAAATATAGTTTTAAGATATGCTATATTCATGGGATAAAGTGCTCAATATCAGAGACATATCGCGTGTAAATATAAGATATAAAAATGGATACTGAAGTCAACACTAAGAGGCGACAGACTCTTTCATGGTAAACGCAAGCGTCAACCACCACTGGCCTTTCGATTGCGTTTATCATGAGAGTCTGTCGCATCTGAGTATTGAATTCAATGTCCTTATATATATATATATTATTAAAAATAATTGTGTTGGTCGTTCGAACGACCAACACAAAAACAGAGAATGTCTCATATAGAGAATATTTAACATTGAAAAACATAAAGGAAAAAAATTAATTATTTTTAATAATTATTTTTTATAATATGTGGAAAGCTCCACCCTTTACCTGAAGACGGTCGTGAGACCAGAAACACGTGTTGTAAAACTATGAAAAATAAAGAATAATATTTTTTTAAAAAACCCACATTACAACCAAAAAAGTTTGCGGTACCTCTCCTCTTTTTAATATACACACTTTTCTCTCGTTGGAACCATTATAACCTCTTCACATTATATATATATATATATATATATATATATATATATATATATATATATATATATATATATATATATATATAAATAGTTTTTGCTATACTTAGTTTTATGTTTCTATGGCTAGACATTGCTGCACTGATTGATTATTTTCATACAGCACACTTGTTTTTAGTATTTTCTATTTTTCTTGATTTTTTCCCTGATAACGCTTTGTTTGATTTTTTTTTGTTTTTACAAATTAAATTATCTGTTTTTTTCACACTGTCCGAGTATAGGTATGGTAATAAAATAAAAAAAATAATATATATATATATATATATATATATATATATATATATATATATATATACGTGTGTATCGGCGGCATATTTTCTTCTTTGATACATGTTATATTAAACAAATCTGATAGGGTATTTTTTGCATTTTTGATAAGAATGCCTGGAAAAAAGTTTAGAACAAATAACAAAATAAAAAAACCATAAGAACTAAGAAGTAAAAGAAGGGACAGGTTTCATGAAGAATATTCTTCTTCTATGCGAACAATAGCAGCCAACGCCAAAACTACGATGACGGCCATAATATAATGGCAATAATTCGTAATTAACAATAACTTGAAAATCTTGTCTACATCTTGCAAAATAACACTATTTCCAACAACAAAACAAAATATTCTTGCTAATGGATTAACTGAAAACGTTCGCTATTGAGAACTATTCAGAAAGTATCTACATGTATTAACCATTTCAACCTTGCATTCCGTATAAATGTTATCATTTCTGCCCGTGTTCCTCATTCAAGTTTCGAAAATAATTGGTATGTAATGTTTCACGGTAGATATAAAAATAGTTAGAAATGTTCAACCGATAGCTGGACATTAAGTCATTTTTCTACCACCGGTAAAGCGGTGGTCAGGACACAAAGGGTTAAGAATATTAACCCTTTGAGCCTTGCGTTCCTCAACAATTTTAAGCCTTCTGCCTGAGCTCCTGAGTCAAAATACAAAAATAATTGGTAAGCAACGTTTCACGGTAGATTTTAAAATAGTTACAAGTGTTTACCAGACGTTAAACCGGTGGCTGGACATCAAGTCATTTTTCTGTAGCACTCTTCAACCAGTGGCTGGGCATCAAGTCATTTTTCAACCTTTTCAACCGGTTAAGCATTACGCCTTTTTTCTCTACCACGGGAAAATCAGTGGTCAGGGCTCAAAGTTTTAAGCCCAGAAGTGCGAACTCTTTTCGTAGACAGGATGCACACTACAAAAAGCTAAAAAGTTGTACGTTATCGGTAATTTCTTTGGTATTTTAATTTTTATAAACTTTTTTTTGTCGATTATCACACCTCTGCAAGTTACTTCGAGGAAGAAATGTTTTGATATTATAATGATATACTGATACGTAGAAGGGGTGGATTCATTCAATTCACAAAGGTATTTTATGCATAAGTTAATGTAACGAACCCGACGGGAATTGGAACTTGTCTCTCTGATTCCACTTTTAATCACTTCATTATATTTCGCCAAACGACATAGTAATTGAAGAAAAGGAATATTTGAAGATCGTACGATCTGATTTGATATAGTTTTTTTGTTTTCATTAAATAAGACGTTATATTAGAAGTTTTGATTGGTGGTTTACACTTTTTAAAACTGTGCACGATTCTCTTCTTTTACTAAACAAAATAATACAGTTCTTAAATAAAATGTGACGAGAGTTGAAAACTAGATTCGATATAACAAAAATGGGATGTAAATGCTGTTGTACGTGCGAAATGAATCACTGTGCTGAGAATGAAAGCGTGTCAATCCGGAAGACCAAATTATCAGACGAGATGAATGCCGTCGTGGACGACAAGTTTCCGGAGTGCGTTAAAAGAAAAGGAAAGATGTTGAAACGACCAGATGTTTCTTTAGTGACCACGCAAAACTCTTACTCATACGTTGTATTTGGCAGATATTGTACCTTCAGATTCTGTTCCAGAATTCTATCGAAGTTAAGCAACATCGAGTTTGGTCACTACTTAGATGTGAAATCGCGTTGCAAGTTCAAGTGTTGTAAGTTTGGATGTGCAGATGGTGCAATTTAGTGAAATGACAAAAAGACAAAATTTATTAGGAACTACAAAAGACAGGAACATCTACGTCATGAAGGGACACGCCAAATAAAAAGAAGAGATATTAGTGTTTTTATACGAACAATGACATGACCCGACTGGTGTCAGAAAAAACAAAAAAAAACAACAACAAAAAAAACAAAAACAAAACACGAAAAATAGCTACGAACACGGTCATTGCGTAATGTCCATGTTCCTGAATTAACAATATGCATACATCTTGGACATTAACATATTTTACA
Organism: Acanthosepion esculentum; assembly: GCA_964036315.1. Taxonomy (NCBI): domain Eukaryota; kingdom Metazoa; phylum Mollusca; class Cephalopoda; order Sepiida; family Sepiidae; genus Acanthosepion; species Acanthosepion esculentum. Next base: position 6,504,998 of record OZ038505.1, read on the forward strand.
ATAAAAAAAAAACAAAAACAAACTTACTCATACGTCATATTTGGCAGATAATGTACATTTAGATTAAAATATACTCTGCGACCTCGTGGGTAGAACAAGTAATGTAAGTTTGGATATGTGGATGATGTAAATTGATTAATGGATAATATTGATGTCACTATAGAATAAATATTTTGCAGAGTTATTTTACATGTAGCTTGATGTTACTCTGTTCTAAATTGTAAATAAAGTCAAATAAATACCTGGAGAACTCTATAGCCACATCTCTACGATTAAACAATATTCATATGAGGTTTACGGACACATCAGGTTGAAGTGTCGTTTCCCTTACGATTACCGAATTTAATCAACTTTGAACCTGGTTAGAGCCTAGACGAGTGATCGCTTGGAAATACCTGGAGCTCAAACCTTTTAAGTGCGAGTGGCTTGATGTCAAATGGCTCGGAATTAGTCATCGGTAAGCCGAGGTCCAATTCCAGTTCGGTCAGCTATATTCGCGTACGCGCACATATCGTTGTAGAATGTATGAATCCATCGATTCTCTGTCCAGATATGGTTTAATTAGTGAGATTTGTATCACTAAAACCATTATCATCTCCAAAATAAAATAAAATTGTTTACTATATTTAGATTTCGGCCTTAAATAACCCCTAGAGTGTGATGTGCCGCTGAACACAAAACAACCAACCAACCAGAATTCTGCATAAGAAAAGATTTCAGTTCCATGAAAGATTACTAATTAGATGCAGAGCAGTTCTTTCTTGAGAAAAGTTAAAATGTATAGAACAGTATAGTAATCTGAAAGTTTCCCGGGGAAATTAAAACAGTACAGTATATGTTTTTCAAGCCTTTTATATTCAACGCCAGATGGTTTTGACCTTTGGTTATTCATTCCTGTAATTAGGAAATGACAATATTCGTGTAGTATTTCGAAATATTCTACGCTGACAAATTTTATTATAATTACAACGTTTCGACTAAGTACCTTCTTGCCATCATCAGATGTCGATTGATTGTCTGTTATGAGACATCCGTTGGTTATTGTGATATTTTGAAAGCAGTTATTGATTACTCCTGCTGAATTTAAATGGCAAAATAATCTGTTACCTATATATAAAAAAAGAAAGATTGTGTCTGCCTGTATGTAGGTTTGTTTGTACAACGACCTAGCGGACGTAATTTAAATAATTTTTTTTTACCCATTCCTTTCAAATCTGGTCGAGCTGAACAAAAAGACGGATAGACATTCGCTCACCTTAGTTAAAAGAAAATTTGAGTTCAAAGAAATTGACCGACGAGCTGAAGAAAGTCAAAACAAATTCAGGAGCCTATATGAATTATTTTAGACGAAGGAAAATGTTATATATATATATACGATAAATTGTGTCAGTATGTTTGTTTGTACAGCGACCGAGCGCTAGTTTATTTTATGAAGAAAATATATTTTTTAAAAAATAATTAAAAAATAATGAAAAAATAAATTAATAAAGGATAAAGCATAATAAGAAACGAAAAATATAAACAAGAAAAATAATAAAAAAACAATCTATATTCGAACGACCAGATACCGAAAATCAGCTCTGAATTGTAAAATACAAAACCCAATAAAACTAAGATATTGAATTAGAAACGCTTTTAATCACTTTTATGAATAATATATGTTAAGGTTAAGGATAATATTGTCGAAAGCCTGAAAAATTTAAAAAACCCAAGATCAAAGACAGGAAAGTCTTCGGAAGGAAATAGCTAGGACTGCTGCTTATAAAGCAGTGAAAACCTCTGGACAGGAGAGATTTCGGGTAGCCAGTACTCGACCCGCTGCTTGCAGAGGAGATGAACTCTTGAGTAAATATAGGAAAAAAATCAGGTTGTTAGAGCTAAGAGGGCTGCTAGAAGAGCAGTTGAGACTTATGAGCAAAGGTACGGAATATTGCAGGCTAACAGAGCTAGGTCTGCTTCAAGCAGAGCAGGTTAGACTCATCGGGAAAGTAACGAATAGTAGAAGTTAATAGAGCTAAGTCTGCTGCTAGCAGTGTAGGAGAAACTCCTGAGCAAAGGGACTCCTGAGCAATAAGACTCCTGAGCAAATAGACGAAAGAATAACAACTAATAGACCTGGGTCTGCTGCTAGCAGTGTAGGAGAGACTTCTGGGCAAAGGGACATCTGAGCAAAAAGACTCCTGAGCAAATAGACGAAAGAATAACAACTAATAGAGCTGGGTCTGCTGCTAGCAGTGTAGGAGAGACTTCTGGGTAAAGAGACACCTGGGCAAAAAGACTCCTGAGCAAATAGACGAAAGACTAACAACTAATAGAGCTAGGTCTGCTGCTAGCAGTGTAGGAGAGACCTCTGGGCAAAGGGACACCTGAGCAAAAAGACTCCTGAGCAAATAGACGAAAGACTAACAACTAATAGAGCTAGGTCTGCTGCTAGCAGTGTAGGAGAGACCTCTGGGCAAAGGGACACCTGAGCAAAAAGACTCCTGAGCAAATAGACAAAATACTAACAACTGATAGTGCTGGGTCTGCTGCTAGCAGTGTGGGAGAGACTCCTGAGCAAAGGAAAACCTAAGTAAAAAGACTCCTGAGCAAATAGACGAAAGACTAACAAATAATAGAGCTGGGTCTGCTGCTAGCAGCTCAGTTGAGAGTTCTGAGCAAAGAGATGAATGACTATAAACCGATAAAGCCCGAACATTCTTGAAAAAATGTAAGAAATATAGCAGTTTGTCAGAACTAGGGAACTGAGAAAAGCTGACCTTCCTAGCAGCAGTGGCACCGGACTGCCTTTAACTATCAGTCGGAGCATGACTACGTTTCTGAAAAGAAAGTGACATTAGGCTCTATGTCTAGAGTCTGGTGTAAATGGGAAGCCTAGAAATTTGAAGGAGAAACTCCTTGAATGTTTTGCTCAAAGGCAAGACTCAATTATTGGAAGATCCTCCTCAGCCTTTGAAGCCTCTTCCTTGAGACACAACTCAAGAGTCAGAAAACTTTTTGGAAAACATTAAGAAGTACAATTGTGTTTTTCAAATGATTTAATTCGGGGCTAACATTATTATGAAAGGTGGTTTCGCTCCCACCTTTAAAGTGCAGGGTCAGGTGTACCATAGGATTGGATCCCCATGGCCACTAACAAATGAAGAGCCATAATTTCATAAGTTATATTTTTTGAGAGCGTACAAGAACAAGCGGCCAGGTCTAATTTAATTTCACCTGTTACCAGGAACGAGCTTACAATGAGACTGCAAGTGTTGATACATTGTAGAAATATCTATGTCAGAAGTTTTAAATGTGCCCTGGAAAGTGCTCCTACTCACAACTTTAACGTTATCATTGATGAAGACATGCGACATACTGGGCAGCACCCGGGACGGCTTAATGAACCCTCCTGCAATGTAAAAGCGATAGTTCTCCATGGTGACCAACATAGCAAGAGAAACATGGTTATAAAGTGATGAGACAACTGTCTTCAACGAATTAATGAGACTCATAGGTCTTACGATGTTCTTCAGTAACCTCAGCTATTTGTTAATGAGGAAGAGGGCTAACATTTTGGTACTAAACATCTTAATGCAATCATGAGGATATTTTAAACAAAACAAATCGTGTAAAGTATTCTATGCGCACCGTTTTATGATGTGTGGCAACTCATTAAATCATCTTCATCACTCTTGAGATAACGTTCACCAATATGCAGTTGATATGGCTGCTAAAATGGAGTCTGAGAGGTTGTGTTTTATTAGAAACAATCCAAAGCAACTGCAATCGTTGAATTACAGTCATCTAGGAGATGCTGTAAACAATGATGTAGCACCTGACAATCTTGAGCAGCTCTTCATTCTACAAACACTCTTTACAGGGAGCCTCGATACATGTATGAAATACCTATTTATGATACTATGGTAGGCCATATCTCTTCGTAACATTTACAAGCAACACAAAGTAGAAGGAAATTGAAGACGAACTTTTTCTGAACTGAAAGGCCAACGATAGACTTAATCTTGTCAGAGTCTTTAGCCGCATGTTAGAACAGGTCATGGACATGATTATACTGGCGAAAACATTTGGGTTCGTAAAGGGTGATATATGCACAACTAAGTGGCATGAACGGGGATTGCCACATGCTCACATTCTCCTTTGGCTCTTAACAAAAATTCACTCGAATGAAATTGGCAGAAATACCAAATCCATCGACAAGGATCCCTATAAAATTGTTAAAAGGAAAATAGTACTTGGTGCACGTGGAAGGGGCTTTAACCTGAACACATCATGTCTGAAGTCTCCCAATAGATTTCTTACGGAGACAAACTGGTAAAGACGGATACCTTTCTTACATGCGTAGAAGCTCAGAATGATTTTTGGATTTTCAGTAAAGGTTATATAACATGAGGTTGACAACCGGGGAAATCTAGCAAGTATGTTTACAAGTACGTCAACAAGGTATCAGATGCGGTCATGTTTGTTTTGCAGCCGGGAAAGAGACGAGATATAACTCAGTATCGAATGGGAAGAGACATCAGTAGTAACAAGGAATTTGGGCGCATATTTGGGTTCCCACTAGCTGAAACATACCCGTCTATTTTGCAACTTGTAACGAATTTGGAAAACGGTCAACGTGTTTACGTCACTGAAGAAAATGCTATTCAGGTGGCACATTCACCCAAAGACCATTCACAGCTTTCGTCAAGTTCTGCAAAAGTGACCCTTCTGCTCCCACAATTTTATACTACCAAGTGGCATCTTATTACGCCTGGAAAGGCAAAAAAGAAGAGGTGCGTAGATTAATAGGTAAATACGTACCCAAGAACTCTTGCATTAAGTTTGATGAGTGTCTAGGTAGAATAAAAAAAAACACTAAATGGTGAGAAAAATGAAAGAAGAGATGATGATTGACATTGCATTTCAAATTTTGAAAACCAATGTTGGCTGGAAAGCAAGAAGCCGAACGAGAGTTTCACATCCGGGAACTGCCAAAAAACGGAAACTCTTAGTAAAGAACTTATTGTTACATGCAACCAAATCAACTTTAAAATGATGATAAGTTGTTGACAATCGAGTATTGCGGTTAAATTCATAATGGCTAGGTACCATACAACAAAGTTCATCAGAATAATTTCCACCAAAGTATTTATAGGAAATGTACAGGGGAGCTACATTAGCTCAGGACCACTGAGATGTTTCTTTGTATTTTATCAAGAATCTCCAAATATATAGCAGAAGCAACAGACCATACTTGGTAGCACTATTCGAAGTATAATTCTGTCTCATCCCTTCTTCAGTATGAAAGGTATTTTTGGTAAGAAAGCATTGCAGTTTAATGCTAAATAACTGATTTCTTAGACTCTGGAATTGATCAGATTCCACATCCTGCTGTCAATTATCTTTCACGGTAATCCTGGCAGGGGTGGCCCCCAGGGTGTCAAACCAATCCAAAATGAAATTCTCAGGATTTGAACACAGAGTCGTCCTACTCCAGACTGGTTGCCAATTAAGGATGAAAAAACCATCTATGCGCTACAATTTAACCCATATTTTGGTGGGAGAAATGAATGGCATTTGCGCGTTAGTGAATGCAACTATCTCGACTGTAATTCGAAATCTGCTCTTTGATTTTACAATTTCGAATCATGGAACGTTACACCGCCCGCACATCCAATATTAGAGTGCATAATCTATCATCTTAATTAACTAAATGTTTTAGATGTAACAGACTAGAGTGAAATTCGAACTCAGTTCGACATCCTTCCCAATTAGTATCATCGGCAAATATATTACTGATTTAATAAATTTAACGTCTAAGAGAAAAAGCTATATATTTATTTTTTTTTAATTTATTTATTTGTATATTTTATATTCATTTTAAAGAAATGTTTCATATTTATTAATCATACAATTTGAAATGTTTTTTACGTGATCAATTGTCCACTTTATGCACATGCTAAAATAGAAACTGTATTTGCGTCTCAAATGTAATGCTATCAGACTTTAAAAAAACAAACTTGAATGTATCGGAAATTGATAATTAATTTTCTGTTTGGTTCATAAATACTTACCCATAACCGATAGACTAGTTCATCATGTCTGCTCTTGTAGAACAACAGTGCATGGAATGTGACCAATAGACATTTATAACAAGAATTTCCACGTATTGTGACAGTGACGATGAAAGATACAGTTGCGGCCAAAATGTTTAGAACGGCATTGTTTTCGTCAGAAAAATAGGTATAAGTTTTTATCAGAGTTGTTTTATATTCTATAATTTTCACAGACAATAAATACGATATTAGTTGTTATTGACTGAGATTTTGGTGTAATTTGAGAGGATAATACAAAAGTTATAGGTGATTTAATCTTTTACTGCAAAACCCATGGCGGTCAAAATGATCAGAACGGTTGCTTAAACTCCGTGTTTTAGTATATTTAACCGGCGAACTCTAATCATTTTAATTTGTTTACGTGACGGTTCATCTACTAAACATTAGTAAGAATATCTGCAGTGTATTTTGTTAATATAATGCACATACTCCATTACCAATTCGTCAGCAGATTATTAAGCTTCGAAAGAAGGATAATTTAAGTATTGGGTCTATTGCAAAGATTGATAACAAGTCAAAAAGTGTTGTTTACGGTATTCTTAAGGTCTACGATGATTGTGGTTCGTGTGAAGCAAGAAAGTCTACAGGTAGGCCAGAAAAACGACCAAGAGAGAAGGTCGTGCTATGTTAAAGTTGGTTAAAAAGGACAGATATAAAACTGCTGCTGCTGTTTCTCGAGAAATGAGCATTGCACTGAAGAAAACCTTATCTCGAAAAACTGTGTCTTGTCATTTAGATGAACATGACCTACAAGAAAGAGCACCTGCAGCGAAGCCACTGATCAGCTCCAAGAATAAAAATTGTCGTCTTACCTTTACAACCGAACATGTGTTGTGGTCTCAAGAAAAATGCCAAACTGAGCATTTCAGTGATGAATCCAAGTTTATATCATTTGGCTCAGATGGGAAAAGGTACGTTCGTTGAAAAGTCGGTGAAAAATCGTCGCCTAAATGCATTAAGACTAGTGTTAAATTCGGTGGAGAAAGTGTCATGGTTTGGGGGATGATATCTGGAGATGGTGTGGGTCATTTGGTGCGATTACATGGAAAGGTAAATGCAGGAGTTTATAAACAACTTGTAAAAGATCATCTCTTGCCTGTGCTGAGAAATTGACCTAAGCGACCACCCATATTCATGCAGGACAATGCACCATGTCACAAGGTTAAGGTGGTCATGAACTTCCTCAAGGCTGAAAAGGTTATTGTTATGGATTGGCCTGCTCAAAGCCCAGATCTCAATCCTATTGAAAATGTGTGGAATATTCTAGGAGAACGTTCGAAAGCCAGAAATCCTAAAATAACCGAGCAATTATGGAATGCCCTTCAGGAAGAATGGAATAAGATCACCCAGCAAGAAATTGAAAATTTAATTTCCTCATGCAGTCGAAGATGTCAAAGTGTGATTGAAGCGAAAGTGCTTCACACTAAATATTAAATAATTCCAGTATTCTCTGTCATTTTTTATTATTTTGTTATTTTTTCAACCGTTCTGATCATTTTGGCCGCCATGGGTTTTGCAGTAAATCACTTAATCATCCATAACTTTTGTATTATCCTCACAAATTACACCCAAATCTCGGACAATAACAATTAATATCGTATTTATTGTCTGTGCAAATTATAGAATAAAAAAACTTTGATAAAAACTTATACCTTCTATTCTGTCGAAAACAATGCCGTTCTGAACATTTTGGCCGCAACTGTATAAACGCGTATGTAATCTAACGGTGTTTTAATGCGCCGCTTCTTTCTAGAGAAAAAAGAGGGTTTAAGTTACCAAGGCGAAGCAACGGCATTTCATGATGTTAATTATTAATTTGGCGATATACGAGCAAATCTTGTGGAAATGATATATTTGAAATGGCTAAACAACTTAAAAGCCACTGCCATCTTACATTGATACTAGCGATGACGTCGGGAAACAAACCTGTAATTGAGGTGTGTTGGTAACTGTAATCCACAGCTGTCATATTAATAGCAAATACAGAGAGAAATATGCAGGAACTCCTAGACAACGAAGTAAAGGAAAGAAGGAAGAAAGGACAACCCATCGATATCGAAGCTGTATATAGACAAAACGGAAAAACCCAATATTAGTTTTCTTCTTCGTGTCGCCTCGCATCAGAACCTAGGCGATCATAGCCCTCCACAACGTCCTATCACGTGTGCATCTTAGCAGTTTTTGTTTCTTTTATTAAGACGTCCGTTCCCGTTCCGCTGTTCATTCTCACAAGCTCGTCAGCTATATGGCTCGCTGTTTTATCTTAACTCTTTTGAATTCAAAATGCCCCATAAAGTATAATATTTCCGAGACCTCCTTCCTCATTATGTGTACAAGTTAACAATACGAGCAAATAATTTGAGACAATAGAAACGGGTGATAGCAATTGGCACCGTGACACGATTGCAAAAAAAATTATTAAACTCACAAATGTATCTCTATCTGCCCTGATGATGACATAAGGAAGTTGAAAGCTCAGATGATATAATTTTTATTTTTCTTTCGAATTCTATATTTGAAGAATTTTGATGGAATTTTCTCTTTTTTCATAAGGATTATTCGTAATTTAGAGAAAAAAAAAACAAGAATTAAGCTTAATCGAAATAAAATATTTGCCATTTTAAATAATATTTTCCTCAAAAATGAATTACTGCCTAAACCTTTGAGGGCTTTATCTCGTATCCAAGAAATTAATTCTTTGCTGATCGCTCCCTATATGATGATGGCGTTGAGGAGTATATTCACCTTCAGTATGCTGGATTAGGACTGGAAGTTTTTAGATTAACCAAAATCTACTCGGATCATGATTTATTTGGAGGATAAAAAAGTAGAACAGAAAGAATTGTCGATGGTGGGATTTGTTTAAGGTTGACCTCAGCTTTTCAGCACACAATAATTCATACGTTCCTGCTGTGGCACATATGGGATGCTGAATCCAGTTATGAAACTACAACGGACTACCGCTGTTTTAATTTGAATGATGCCTTGTGCAGCATGCCCGACTTTCATAGCACTCTTCATCCGCAGGCTCAATCATTGAGATCTGTTATAATCGTCATCCACTTGTTCCACAGTTGGGGTCTTTCGGTCGTCTGCTTCGATCTTGCCGCCAATGGTGGCTCTACCAAGTGTTTAGAACTCCCGACGGCATTACTATTAGAATCATTGAAAATAGTAACACCCCACCACCACCACCACCAAAACGACAAGTAGTGAGATTTGGCTAAATATACAGAATTTAGATAATATATATAAGAAATTATTCGAGAAATTCCAAATAGAAATAACTCTTATGTGTCGGTGAAGTTTTCACCAAGGAATAAAAAAAAGATGAAGAAAAACGTCAATATCTGTCTGTATTTCTCAGATGAGGTATGGGGATAAAAGCGCTGGTTGGATGCAGTGAGTGACCGAAAGAGTTGTCAGTTCAGTTCCTGGCTACTGCAGTGATGTACAAAATATTGGAGCGTTGAGTTAAAGGGAATTAACTGAGATATCTGGAAGAGACATGTCATGTAGAACTAGAGCAATCGACCGCGGTGAACGATATAAATGGTTCGTTTCGAAATTCCAATCACCTGAAGAAGGCTGGAGGTTACAACGGCCGAAACGTCGTGAATATGGCAACAAAGGTGACAACAATCTGAACAATGTAAATAGTGTAAATAATAATAAAAATTGTTTTACTCTACAAAAACAGCTATACTTTTCAGCGAATAAATTACCTTATAATTTACCTTAGTCCATAAAACGCTTTGATTTCAGTAAACATCATGGACTAGGATTGTTTGATCATTTTTAGGAAATTTAACGTTTACTTAGTACGCTATTTTTTCGCGGCTTTGTGTTACAAAGAAAGAGATATGAGATTTTTTTTTACTAGCTCTTCACTCAATACCATGTGTGTGAGCCACTGAAGGTAGAGTGTGACTGACTGAGGTTGTTGACAGTAAGGTGGTAAAGAGTACATTTCAGAATATATGTCAGAAAGATAACGGTAAGATTTGAAGTGTTAAATAGCGAACCAAGGTAGAGAATTCCTGAATAAGGTTCTTGTATGAGCGTAAGTGGTGGAGGTAAGAGGTAGGGTTTATGAGGATATGTAGGAAGGACTTGTTAAACCTTTGCTTTAAGAGGTTAAGATTGTATTGATATGTTTTAAAGATCCCCTCAGAAGTTGTGAAAACAAAATATACGGATGGAAATACCTTCTTACAAACAGAAAACGAAAAGAATGAGGAGATAATTTTATGACGTGACAGCTGTGCCGGTCAGGGGTGGTAGATCTAAGCTATTTAGATCGTTACAACATTTACCATGGAAATAGTAATTGAATAGCGAGAGGCTTGCTGCGTTTCATTTTCAGGAAATGTGTTGTGGAGTGTAAAATAATTAATCACCCACTAGTTCGGATAGATGTATCTGAACTCTATTTGGCCAGGGCAGCTTTAGCCTAGAAATGCCAGTTGTGCATCATTTCCCGTCTTTTCTGGCTCTTGCAATTTTCCCTGCATCTTTAGTAATTACATATATGATGTCTGGGTTGAAATTGATCCACAATAGGCGATCAAGGCAAGAAATATCCCCTAGAGAACCACCATTCATTATGATAGGTGGAATTTCGGTTTCTGCTTCGTGATGGCGAAACTTGCATAGACACGTCGTCTGACCTTGAATTCGGAATGCCAAAAGTTGTATTAACGTTGGTTTAAAAGAGTCGATTGCACGTGATACATGATTAACCAATGAAAATTAATCAACACCAATGTAAAAAACATACCAGAATTTCTTTCTTCTTTTTCTTCATATACCATTCTGATGAACCTTTTAATAAAACTGAAACATGTTAGTTTGATAAACCTTTTCCATTTTTTTTATCGTATCATAGTAACACTACAAAATCGAAGTACTGGAAGAAGTTTAGATGACGAATACAATCATAGAAAGTTTGGATAAATACCATTCCAAAGAGTTGTGATTTCAATCCCTGTCCGTAGCAGAGAGAACAAATTTTGAGTTATCAAGGCGAATTAACCAAAACTGAAACATGGCACGTGAGATTAGAACAATCTACCCACGTGAACTAGATAAAGGGTTTGGTTGGAAATTCCAAGAAGTATCACCTGAAGATGATCAGAGAGTACAACGGCTGATACGTCGTGAATATGGAAATAAAGATGAGGATAACAATGCGAACGATGTATGACCTTCTGCAAATTAACTGAAACAAAGCGAATAATTCTGCTATTATTTACATTTTTTGCGTATTTTCCCAATGAAACATGAACATTCTGATGACCTTTGTAATGAAATTGAAAAATGTTTGTTTGATAAACCATTTTCATTTTTTTTAATCTTATCATAGTAATACTACAAAATGTAAGTACTACAAGTAGTTTAGATGATGTATGCAATCATAGAAAGTTTGGATAAATACCATTTCAAAGAGTCGTGAGTTCAATCCCTGTCCGTAGCAGAGAGAACAAAATTTGAGTTATCAAGACGAATTAACTACAACTGAGATATTCAAAAGCATGGCGCGTAAGATTAGAACAATCTACCCCCATGGAGTAGATAGTTAGGTTGGAAATTACAAGAAATATCACCTGAAGATGGTCAGAGAGTATAACGGCCGATACGCCATGAATATAGAAATAAAGATGAGAATAAAATTCCGAACGATGTAAGCCCTTGTGTAAATTAATTGAAACAATATAATTCCATTATTATTTAATTTTTCGAATTTCCTCTATGAAACATGAACCACTGCACATGTTAGTACTTCGTATGTCCATCCCACGTAGTCGTTCCTTACAGATTGACCACAAATTCACGATTGGATTTAAATCAAGAGAGTTTCCTGGCTAATCTATAGTACTGTGATTTGTTCACTGGTAAGGCTTGCTAGTGCTTTCGTGCAGCGTTACAATTTTCGTACGCTTCCTTGGAGTAATGTCTATGACAGACAATGGTTGTAGGACAAATAATCGAAAGTCGAGACAATAGTGTCTGGGCGTGATGAAAATATGCTGCCTTCACGGTTGACGCATTATTTTTCAAGGCCAAAAACTCTATCATACACCCCGAAAATAGATTGATATTACAGCACACCACTGCAAATAACCTAATCTGAGGAAAAAATAGAAGCAGATTAAACGCTGCCAATCTAGTGGGTCTGAAACAAGCCATATTGTGAAAGAAAGGAAATTAAAGTGGTTGTTTCAATTAATATAGAGTCATTCTGTCACTGAGTCGTCAGAACTAAGCCAAAGGACATATAGGCTGCAAGATACTGGTGATATTTATATTGTCGATGCAATTAAGTCGAAGGAAAAATGAAAAAAAACATGAAAAAATAAGAAAAAACGGAAAGTCTGTTTTTTAACGTGAAGAATCGAACTGGCGTGAATTATTTAACATTTACATACAAGGCATCTTTAGTAGCCCACTGCCTGTTATTACAAACGGGATTAGGTCAGACAGACCTCCTACTGCCACATATTAAAACCAACTTTATCATCCACATCGATATTAGTAATCACTAATCACTTGGTCAGCTTCTATTGAAATCATTTCTCCTGACAATCAACCAATGTTCCTTATCGATCTTATCCACTTGTCATCCTTATTATGTTCATCGATTGTCACTCTTGCCATCAGCCAGCCTCCTGCAGAGTATGTGTCGCTGTTGTAACCATCGATTCGATTATGATATCATACAGTTCTGTTCGAAAGAAATGACATTCACCACAAATATGTCATCAAGTTTTTCCAGAATATAAAATGCCAAATTCGTATGATTTGTTAATTATGTGCAGAATACACAAACTCTCACACGCACAAACACACACAAATATATATATATATATATATATGTGTGTGTGTGTGTGTGTGTGTGTGTGTGTGTGTGTGTGTGTGTGTGTGTGTGTGTATAGATAGATAGATAGATAGATAGATAGATAGATAGATAGATAGATAGATAGATAGATGTGAGTGTGTGATCCTAGGTTTCCTCAACCGATCGCAAACGCGGGAAACCCAGGATTACAAACTCACATCAATCCAACTAAATATGTTAGCTCTATTACTGATATTGTGCGTTTTCCAATAAGTGCCGCGGATGTATAATATATAAATAATATATATATAAACTGCACACACACACACACACACACACTCACACTAACACACACAAACACACACTCACTCACACACACACACACACACACATACATATATATATATATATATATATATATATATATTAAAAAAGAGAGTACCCACAAACTTTTTTGGTTATATATATATATATATATATATATATATATATATATATATATATATATATATATATATATATATATATATGTATGTATATATATATATATATATATATATATATATATATATATATATATATATATATATGTATGTATATATATATATATATATATATATATATATATATATATATATATATATATATATATATATTATGGAGCATTATCGTCTTGGAAGATGCAGTCACCATCAGGAGATAAAGTCTGGGCCATTGGATGAACATGATCACCCAAAATGTTCAGGTAATCTTTGCTGTTGATTCTATCACGTAGTGCACCTATTGCACAGAGACATTTCTATTATATAGCGATCCAAACTATCACTGATCCACCAACATGCTTCACTGTTGGAAGAAGGCAGTAAGGGTTATAAGCCTCTTTGGGCTACCTCCACACATCACCTTGCCCTGAAGTTGGGAAAAGAGAAAGACTGGACTCGTCTGTGAATATGACTTCATTCCATTGGTCTGCAGACTAGGCATTGTGTCTCTGCATGACTTCAGCCACATCTGAATGTTGCGAGTGGAGAGAAGAGGTTTCCTTACTATGGTTCTTCCATGATATCCAGGCTTCTGGAGCTCAAGACGAACAGTTTTAGTAGAAACTGGATAATTAAGATGATTATTCAACTCAGCATTCACTTTGGCCGCAGTAGTCCGATGACTTTTCGCCATATTGCATTCCAATGCACGTCGGTTCCTGTCAGTAAGTTTTCAAGTCCGGCCCGAATTCCTATGCTTGCTAGAGGTTTTGCCTAGTTTCTCAAATTGCGTCATAGTTCTTGATATGATAGCTCTTGAAAGACCAAACAGTTTAGCAACCTTAGTGATCGAGGATCCTGCCATGCGAGCTCCAGCAATTTGCCCATTTTCGAACTCAGAGAAGTCAAGCATTTAGCTTAAATTTTAATAAATTCTAAAAATAAATAAGCCAAAGACAGTAAATAAACGTATTTACAATAGATATAAACTGCAATTACGAAGTTTTAGTTAAAGTTCTTAATGTAATTGTCTTTGAAATATAGGAGTGGAATTTGCACCTGTTCCAATTATTTTGTCCAATACCTGTATATATATATATATATATATATATATATATATATATATATATATATATATATATATAATTTTTATCATGTATATATATATATATAATTTCTTTCATGTATGTATATATATATATATATGTATAAATATATATATATATAATTTCTATCATGTATATGTGTGTATATATATATATATATATATATATATATATATATATATATATATACATGGGTAATCTTCTTGTTTATTCTTACGCATCTTCTGATAACTGTGTCAAATTACGGTCATCTTTTATAATAGATATATAACAATCTCTACATAGCTGTTTCTAACATCCCAGTTCCATAGTTGTGTCTTGGGCTACAAAAGACTTTGATATGAAATAATTTTGCAAACAAAATCAGATACAAGTGTTCAGCGAGACAGATTTCTGTAAACGCATGCTTCATAGTTTATTATTGAGCTGCCTGATAACCGTCAACACGTTATTACACATAATGACAAATATAACACTGATTAATATATGTTATAATAGAGTCAGTTGAGCATTGTGTGTGAGAAAAAGAATACCATCACGCAATCCACTCCGCCTGAAATTTGTAATTTGGTGTGATTTACTGCTTGGCATTCACTCCGGAAGATGCAATACGAACATTTCAAAGGGTTTGGCGTGTCAATCTGATGACAGTGCTGATTATTCGGTATGAATTGAATGAGTCTAATGGTGATTATGGAGGTGTTTAGAATGATTACTAGTGAAGCCTCCATTCATCTTCCCAGAGGGTGTTAGACTCAACACGGAAACTTACATCAAATGTCTTGAGGAGTTAGTGTTCTCCTGGGTCAAGAGAGTTGCTGCTGGAAGAGGCTATGCCTGGCAACATGACTCTGCACCATGCTATCAAGCAGAATAATATATTCATAGCTTTTAGACAATTTCTGAGGCCACATCATCCCTTACATCTTGACAATTAACTCAACAAAGTGCAATCCCTTTGATTATTGTGTGTCGGGCGAAGTTGAGCGAGAGATCAACAAAACGACATGTAACACCAAAGATGAACTGAAAGAAAGAATTATGGCAGTATTTAACGACTTAAACAAGAGAACGTTTCAGAATAGATGCATGATATTCCTAAGTCGTCTGGAGTCGATTATATTGAATAAATTTACTCGTTAGTATTTCAAGACATTTTACAGCAATTTTAATAAATATATCTGTTAAAATGAGATG
This sequence comes from Acanthosepion esculentum, assembly GCA_964036315.1. NCBI lineage: Eukaryota > Metazoa > Mollusca > Cephalopoda > Sepiida > Sepiidae > Acanthosepion > Acanthosepion esculentum. The sequence goes on from OZ038505.1 coordinate 6,520,719, forward strand.
GCAATGTTATTTTCATATTTGTATAACTTATCCATCGCAGATTTTACATATAAGAAATATTAAGAAATCTAATATACTAATTATCAATTAATCACATGTGCCCCTACGATTATCTCTTCATATATGAAAACATGACTTCGTGTAACATATGTTTCGACAGTACGATGAGTATGCTGAACGTGGGAGCAACGAGAAGATTTACGAAAATGAAAAGGCAAACCAGAATGTGACAAGGGAAATGAGGAGCGAGGGCTTAGAAAATATGCTACACGCGGAACATATTGGACACCAGAGGAACAGAAGAAAGCAGGCAATAGTCTACACGACGAGCTTGTGTAAATCCTGACAAGGAAATTTAGCAAAATGATGGACTATGAGCTACGAAAGACTGAAGATACAGGGCAAATGCTAGAAGATACCTGTTTGTATACCATACAAATACACACACACATATATATATATATATACATATATATATATATATATATATATATATATATATATATATATATATATATATATATATATATATATATATGTATATATATATATATATATATGTATATACATATATATATATATATATATATGTATATATATATATATATATATATATATATATATATATATATATATATATATGTGTGTGTGTGTGTGTGTGTGTATGATAATGTTATATATATAATTTAATTTAAGGAAAAACAAAACAGACCATTTTAAGGGTCCATTGTAATTATTTATTTCACAAGAGACTTTTATTTTTCCCTGGAAAATGAAATAAAAATTTACACTTTTGACGGGCAGTATTAAGCTTATATAGGTTGACATAGAAGGTAGTGAGGAATTTTCCCTTTTTTCTGCTTTTCCTTTCTCCATATCATTTCCGTTGAGTTGACCGATTAAATAGGTCGGTGGCTGATCCTTACATCCTCCTTTCTCAATATTAAGTATTATAATAAAAAGAAATTTTAAAACTCTCCCTTGCCTCTCTAAACTCGACTATGTCACTGACACTATTCCTCACTACCTTCTATGTCAACCTATATAAACTTAATACTGCCCGTCAAAAGTGGAAATTTTAATTTCATTTTTCGTTTCACATTTTGAAAGTGATGTCTGAAGATCCAGGGAAAAATGAAAGTCTCTGGTGAAATAAATTATTACAATGGAGCCTTAAAATGGTTTGTTTTTCCTTAAATTAAATTATTCGCTCTGAATTAACATTGAGCTCTCAGGATTTCATCCTCCTTGGGATTATACATAGGGATTACCAAGTTTTTCGTTACTTATATATATATATATATATATATATATATATATATATATATATACATATATATATATATACATATATATATATATATATTACATGAATCATTCATACAAAAAGCATCTATCTGCTTTTTGAATGAATGATTCATGTAATGTAAAGTGAACTGCACCACATAATTGATATATATATATATATATATATATATATATATATATATATATATATATATATATATATATATATATATATATATATATATGACATTTTCAGATGATAGGAAATGGAAAGACTATATTTAAACAATTGAGCTGCTAATAAGATTGGTTCAATTTGTCGTGAAACTGTTATTTACATTGAAATACTGGATAAAATCCAAAGAAGAATCAGTAATATTTACAATTCTGATCTGGAAGCTCGGCTTCAGTCATTTTTTAACCGCTGTAAGGTTGCCTCTCTGTATCGTTTTATAAATACTTACATGGTAATTTTTCGGATGAACACTTCACTATGGAACCTAGAACTTTTTAAAAAATAAAAGCGAACTAATGCATTGTCGTGAAGATCTCATCAATTTAAAAATGAGCTGCTAGATATAGCCGTAAGTTCTATCCTAACAATTTCCTTTCTCGTTTGTGGAATTCCCTTCCGGTTCCAGGCTATCCGACAATCTTTATTCTGCAAAATTTTAAATGCGTTCTTAATCGCTATCTACTGTCCTACAGATTAATAGTTTGTTCTCGATCTTCAGAGCTGTTTCTGTTCTTAATATTTCCTCACCAAGTAATCCTTTTGTTTTAGTGGTTTTATTAACTTGCGTGATTTGAAATCGATTAAAAATATAAACACAGACACATATGCAAAAAAACTCACATACAAATACACAGAAACACACACATATATATATATATATATATATATATATATATATATATATATATATATATATATATATATATATATATATATATATTCATATGCACACACATATATAAATATATGTACAAACACACGCACAAACATACATACATATAAATATATGATCAACACTCACAGAGGCAACATGCGGTTTAAAATGCAGCTATACTGAGCAGACATTAGTTAGAGTCTCTGGCAGAGAGCGTGTTATGTAGAATGATCAACAATCTGATCAACACCAGCACATTATACCCTCGTTCACGATGGCTCGTGTCTTCATGCTAGCGTAGCTATCGAGGGCCCCAAGTGTTCCGTCTACCCAATTCCACTCACAAGGCTTGGGTATTGTTTTCAGGCGCTTTCGAAAGGTGCCGCCCGCTGGGTTCGTCCGCCCCCCAGACCGATACAATCAGGAAGTCTCCTTCGTGATAAATCGAACATGGTGAAAATCCGGGTTTCATGGTTAGAAAGCGAACGTTCTAACTACTCGGCCACGCGCTCATATCTATCTATCTATCTATCTATCTATCTATCTATCTATCTATATATATATATATATATATATATATATATATATATATATACTGGTTTGCAAATTTTAGTTGGTATGTTGTTTCATTCTTCTTGGCATATGGTCTTCAGAACTTGCATATTTGTTGGAACTCTCATATATATATATATATATATATATATATATATATATATATATATATATATATATATACTGGTTTGCAAATTTTAGTTGGTATTTTGTTTCATTCTTCTTGGCATATGGTCTTCAGAACTTGCATATTTGTTGGAACTCTCATATATATATATATATATATATATATATATATATATATATATATATATATATATATGTTCACATATATAAACAAACATACATATATATATACACACACATACGTATATATGTCTACACATATATATTTATTCATATATATTAAATTAATATAAAATTAAATAAAATTCCCGGCCAGATTTGTTTCCGCAACCCTGAAATTTTGTTTTCCCAAATTTTCATTATTGCGATTCTTTTAGGCGATTTATACCCGATTTTTCTGACGATATTTTTGTACGATATCAATTTTTATAAGTTGGAAATAAATTTGGGAATAATCGAAATTAATTGCGAAATCCCGTGAAAGTCATCGATGAAATTAAAATATGTTTTTCCACGGTAAGTACGGTCCTTCGTACATCAAAATTTCTTGAAATTAATTGGAGTCAGAAGAATTATCGTTGAATATTTAAAAAAGTATAACTTAAATATTAATGCATTAGTTAACCCAGCGATCATTTTTTAGTTCTTGAATAGTCTATTGTTACATATCACATGCGTCACGCAAAATAAATCTCTTACATCAGTGGCACAGATTGCAATTAAATGATAAAAGGTTGCAACGAGGAACAGAAGGTCTCGTGTGAAATGAAAACCTAGATCAAACGGCAGCCAGGATAGCTTCCAATTCTGAGAATGTGCAAAACTTACAGATTTTAAAATCTGCTTCCTGGAGAGCATCAGATTCTTTTACCAAGAGGAGAAAAATGGCATTAGAAACACATGCTCTATCTAGGAGAGCCTTCCAAGGTAGACAATATGAGAAGAGTAAGATTTTTTTAATTAATAGAGCAATCAGAAACCAGGTTTGGTTCCAATATTGTACAGCAAAGAAGCTCAAGACAAAATGTACAACTTGCGAAACTTGCGCTTTTCAATATGAAGCCAATGAAGACTACTCCTCCTTATTTTGCTCGTTGAAAAGTTTAACAAAGATTGCAGCTACTGTGAATCATTGGAGTTCAGGGATGAATCCCAAGGCTTCTGTTGCTCCAATAGAAAAATCAAACTCCAGAAGTTTCTATTTCCGCAATCATGGTTGATCATCTAAGTTGTCACGCGTTTTTTATAAAGTGTATTGTCTTCAGTATCGATGTCATTGTAATATGATTCTGCGTTGATGTAATAGTGGTTACCAGTATTAGCCGATTCGATAATTATCGCATCAGATTTCTTGATATTTATCAATGTCTTTTCGTATTTTATATTGAAAATCGTTGTAGTGGATATTAAATTTATTATTATTGATCATTCAGAATAATTCTTTTCGAATTCAGATTATAGTTTGTCGTATGGGGTGATACTTGGGGGGTTGAAACCATAGGTTTCGGTTTCTTAGTCTTAGAAGTTTTCTTGTGTGTGTGTGTGTGTGTGTGTGTGTGTGTATGTGTGTGTGTGTGTGTGTGTGTGTGTGTACACACACATTGGTCTTTACAATAACGACATCTATACACACACATATACATATATATATAAAAATATATATACAGAACTATACATATAAATATATATATATATATACATATATGCACATATAAATGTACATGTACATATATAGATGCATATATACATATATGATATATATGCAATTATATACATATACATATATATTCATGCATATATACATATATATACATTTATATACTTGTACACTTATATTCACATAATTATATATATTTATGCATATATATATATACTTATACATATATTTATATTTATATATATATATATGTATATGTATATATATATATATATATATATATATATATATATTTCATTAAAAACGACTGACAAGGTGCTTTTATTTAGTTTTTTATATAATTTCTCGTGCGATGTAATAAAGTTTTTCTTTTCAGAGGATAAATTATATAAACATTGACCGAATGTTCTTTTTTTCCGAGCGCTAAAAATAATGGAAGCCTTACTAATAAAAACAAACAAACCAACACTTAATAATATTAACTTTGAACATGGACATAACATCTTGACCGTGTTTTGAAACAAAAAAATGAATCACTTTATAAAACATACACATAACAAACTATTTCTAATTCTAACAGTTGAAATATAATCCTTGTTAATGGCTAAATGTATAGCCGAAAGCGCTCGGAAAAGAACATTCGGACCAGTTTTATATAATTTATCCTCTGAAAAGAAAATCTTTATTAGATCGCACGAGAAATTATAAAAATAAAAATAAAAGCACCTTGTCAGTCGTTTTTAATGAAATGTGCTTGAAAGAAGGATTTCTGCCTAAATACACAAATATATATATATATATATATATATATATATATATATATATATATATATATATATATATATGCAATATTTATTGACATTTTTCGATTATTATTCGCATTTATTATAAAAATAATTTTATTTAATAAATTATAGATTCACAGTTATAAGAGATAAGAAAACGGACGAGCGTTTATTAAAAAGTACAATGGAGAGGAAGTTGTGTAGAGCCATGATCGCCCACATCCTGACGAGTTACGGCACCAAGACTGAGACGTCTCTGTGATTAACAGGCATGATGATGGCAGCCAAGCGTGAAATGAGGATACAAACTTAACTAAGCAAAGAGCGTCATTTCAAAAAGGTTTCTTTTTTTTTTTTATACATACAAATAGAAAATGCGCTGATTTTTCAATGGGCAAGTGACCGGGCGTGTAAATTTGCCGGCGACTGGGCGGGTTAAGTGAGTCGATTTGGAAGCCAGCTCTTTAAGAAGCACGTGAATCACCAGAGTTAATCTGTGACCATAAAATGAAAAATGAAAAAAAAAATGGCGGCAGGCAAGGGCAGGGTTATCAGCTGCGCAGGATCTTGATTAATTTACACTGTGTGATGTGAGTTATGATGAAAAGCCGATTTTTAAAACACGGTAGGCGATAATTTGCTGAGTCATTATATCAATTCGATTTCTGATTGACAAAAGAATACTGATCTTTTCGGTGTTTATTTTTTTTTTTTGCGTTATGGTCTGGAATCACAAGAATTTAGACCATTTATGAATGGGACAAGAATATTAATGCCAATTTGTATTTAGGCCACAGATATCAGGCACTACTTTTTTAACCCGTTTTATTCTGCTCCTTTTACGATTAAACGCTTGCAGTTCCCAATAGATTAATCAGTAAATCACGGAAACTCCTCTTCTGTTCGTACAGTCATCCAAATGAAATCCGAGGAAGAGGTGTTCGTTCTGTTTCCTCATTTGGATTGATTAGTTTGTGTTTTTCATGGCTTATCAACCTTTATGCAAACATATTCTCGATTTATTTTAAATCTCTTCGCACAGAGCAAGGCGGCAAAGCCACTAATCCGCTGGGAGTGAAAGAGACTGCGGAGACTTTAGTAGGGATAAATGACGAGAAAATATTATAAAAGAACGGGATTGTTTGCAAAACAGATGATGGTTGTTGAGGTTACCTTTACAGTTGGGGGAATTCCGTTGACTATTTTGTTTGGCTTGTTGATGTAAAACCATATCAACACTTTATGGGATATTTAATGTCGACATTTTATTTTCATATTATCATTTGTATTTTTTGTTTAAAGTGAATTATGGCTGGTAATTTTTTTTCCGATAATATATTATGGGTACATCTTTTTACTATGAAAATGTACTGCTGTAGGGCAACTCGTGGTAGTAAGTTCAAAGAGGAAGGACCAGACTGAAAGCGACCAAACTCCAAAGACACAAACCGAGGAATGGGAAAGATCTACACGATCTCAACGACCAAACAGACGGAAGAGGTCAGAACCTTTTGGGCTGGTGTAAACAAGGCTGGCCGTGACAGACAGACCAAGCACCCGACTGCCCAAATGAAACCAGGTTTGCAGATCTCGCCTGTATTATTTCCCGTTGACCCATGAGGGAGGCATTTCTGGCCAAGTGTGTGGGCGTCTCCGCCGCGCAGAATTTTCCACCAAAATAAAATTCACGTGGATGGCCTAGTCAAATTCCATTTGATCTACAACCATCTCCGCCATCGAAAGAAAGAGAATAATGGGTGATGGATACCGAATCTCGACAATCAGCTGCAAACGGTTTGGTTTTGTTTTTGTTTTACGGCATATCAACACCTCAATGGGTTATTTAATGCGGACAAAATTTCTATTGCTGGTAATATGCTTTTCTTTAAAAAGCTATTTTTGGGAATATTTTTCCTTGAAGAAATAGAAAACTGGTCATATTTTTTCAAAGAATGTATATCTGTTTGTATTTCTGGTATTTTTTTAAAGTATTGCTGATAATAATTTTTCATTCAAAAATTATTGCTGGTAATAATTTTTTTACTACAAAGTATTATTGGTATTAAAACCTATTTTTACACATGTTTGGTTGTTAACAATTTGTCTATGGCTGGGACCCTGACAGGTGCTACCACTCCGGGTCTGGGTGGACCCGGGAACACTAGCAATTAAGAGGTGATTTCACGCTCCACAAAACCTCCTGATTAGAGGCCTTGCTGTTAGACATAGTTTATCGTCTTACCCAGGACGTTGATGTAGTTTATCCTCATACCCAGGACGACGGTTCCGAACGGGTGTCGATAGCTGGTAACTTTTTACAGGTATTTTGATATTTTCATGTTTTGACCCTAGTTTGATTATTTGGGATAGCGGGGTGAACCCGAGAACAATAAAAATTAACAGTCTGTTCCACACTCCTCAAAATCTCCCGATCAGAGGCCGTGCTGCTGGATACCACGAAAACTTCATTTCAAACAATGAACATAGATTTTATAACCGAAAAAAAACTACAATGTTTTTTTGTGAGTTTTTGTGATTCCTTATATAAAAATAGTGTTTAAAATTAATCTCCGTGATGAATCCATTTTTTACGAACGTGTTAAAATTTATTCATTTGAAAAAGTTGAATTAAGTTCCTTTGAAAATTCTTAACATCAATTTTGCCCATGTCATGTTACTCAGTTCTGAAACACACACAAGCAAATCTGTGCATTTCGAAAATTTGGATGAGGTAATGCTGATTTCGAATGTACGTCAACTCGGAAAACTCAATATGACCGTTCTGATAAGGAAAGATCTCGCGCATTTGTTGGTGGGGGCCTCAGACTAAACGCGAGGGAATATATCAAGTGTCTTGGGGAGGTAGTGCTGCCCAGGTTCAATAGAGTGGCTGCTGGAAGTCTTTCAGGAGGCCACACAAGTAGGAAAACACAGTGATTGCTGTCAAACAATATCTGCGAGCACATCACATCTTACATCTGTACACGTAACTACCCAGACTGCAAACCCCTTGGTTATTATGTGGGGGGCGTAGGTGAGTGAGAAATCAAGAAAATTCCTTGTAACACCAAAGATGAACTAAAGGCAACGATTATGGCAGCATTCACCAAATTAAGGAGACAGTCATTTACAGAAAATTCCGAAGTCATCTGGAAGCTGTCGTTGAAATCAATGGCGATTTCATTGAATAATTTTACTATTTCAAGCTATTTCTGTACAATTTTAGTAAATCTGGCATCTCGTCTGCAGTCGCTCTCTCACAGACGCTCCGTCGCCTCTCTCTGTCTTTTTTACAAACATTTTCACGGTAATTGCTCCGATGAGCTGCTCTCGCTGGTTCCCAGACTTCATGAATTCAAGCGTTCTACGTGGCTGGCATCCCGACCCCACCCTTTCCCTGTTGAAACTTTTAAATGTAGCTGTCTGTTCTAATCCATTAAATTCATATCTCGCACCTCTCGTCTGTGGAACCCCCCTTCCTTATTCCTGTTTCCCTGACAACTATAATCTCCAAATATTCAAATGTAATGTCAATCGACATCTCCAGTTGCCTTGATCTATCCACTATCCTTCTCCACTTCCTTTCCTTTATCACTCCTATCTGCTCTCGCTCCAAATCTTCTGTAACTCCTTGCGTGCTAGTGGCTTCCTGCCTTGTTTGGCGTGAAATGCTTATATATATATATATATATATATGATCAATGATTCATATATATATATATATATATATATATATATATATATATATATATATATATATATATATATATATGAAGAAATATAGTCTTAAAGTGTGCTATATTTATGGGATAAAGTGCTCAATATCAGAGATAGAGCGTGTGTAAATATAAAAGTGAACATAGAAGTCAACACTCAGAAGCGACAGTCTGTTTCATGCTAGTGCAATCGTCAGGCAACTGTTGCCTGACGATTGCACTAGCATGAAACAGACTGTCGCCTCTGAGTTTTGACTTCTATGTTCACTTTTATATATATATATATATATATATATATATATATATATATATATATATATATATATATACCTTTTCAAAAGAGATTTACCTAATCCAGACGACAATTTATCCAACACATATTGTTTGTTTTTCAAAAAAACGCGCCATTCAGTGGATTGTTAGTAAGTTAATACTTATATTAAGTCTGTTAGCGAAGAGAATTCGCCATTAATCACATTAATATTCGTCAATGATTCATTATATGATTACCACTTTATAATATGAAATATATACTGCTCATTATTTACGAAAAACTATTGATCCGCAGTACGAAATTCCGGAAAAAAAACTACTAAGATATATCACTCTTTAATTTAACTGTATACTTAGTTTATATCACGTTAACTGGGAAAATACTTATATCAAAAGAATTCGGGGATTTACCACATTATAAAATACAACAAATTCTCACTTGAAATATTTGATCTCTAGCGTTCCGACTTGCAGGTCTCAAAATTATATGACGCCCACATACATACATATAGAGAAAGAGAAAGCGAGTGAGAGAGAAGGAAAGAATGAAAGAAGGAATGATTGAGAGAAGATTTTATTTTACATATCTATTCGTCCCTGCTTTGAGCATTGCTCCCTCCTCTTTTTCTTTGTCGTATATAATGTCACACACTGTAAACCCTTGCGTCTTAGCGGCTTGGCTTTGTGGACTTGCTTTCTTGTCTTGCTGAACAGATCACACTTTCCAACATCGATAGAAGCTTTCTCCCATTTTATTGGGGTTTTTTTTCATGTCGTATGGAACTTCAATTGATTATGATAATATTTACTCTTCGAGTTAAATAATGCCTCGTATATGTCTGCAAATTCTTGACATTTTCCTCACAGACGAAGCCTAGACTCGAAGCTAAAATGGTTTGCAAAATATTACTGATAATACCACGAAAAAATCATGTGGGCAATGAGCAAGCTTTAAAACGAATATACAAATTGTAATCTTTATAATTATTCATTGGGTTTTCATTTTTAAAAGTTGTTATTTTTATTCCACACCCCACAGACAAATTGTAAATATGGGAACTAGTTAGGCCTTTATAGTGACACCGGGGTATTATGATAGATGTAGTAAGAATTGTAACTAAGAATGTGTTTTGATGTAAGGAATACAGTGGTATGTTTGGATTAGAAATCCTAGCTAGCTAAGTTTCAGATAAGACCGATTGAAAACCATTCTTCCTCCATTAACCTATGAGCCTTGTACCACAAATTTGCATTATCAAAATAAATATTAATTATTTCTATTATATCGAGATACTATTAATATAAGTGCAGTACTAGAAGGGAGGCAAGACCTCATCATATTACATTAGAAATGGCTAGATGTAGCCGTAAGTTCTATGCTAGCATGTTCAAACTCTCGACCGACTTCTTGCTTGCCAGCCAAATTTGATCTTCAAAAATCTAAATGCAATGCCAATCGTTATTTTCAATCTTCTTACTACGTGTTCTTTTATTGTCCTCTTTTCTTTAATAGTGTTACTTTTCTCCTATTCTGAAACACCCTGTAACCCCATTCTGTCTTAGGGACTTTATTGCCTTGCTTGGGATGAAAGCATTACAAAACATATTCAAATATGCTGACAAGATTGAATTCATTTCCTTCGAAATTTCTCTACCTCAACCTGGATTGTCACAACGTGTTGCTCATTTTCTCTACACTCATAACTCTATCTTCTTTTATATGCCATTTCCATACAGGATTTGGGTGATAATGGCTCTCCACATCTTCCCGTTCTTTGTATCTATAATTAACGTTTTATTCGGTTACGCTCCTTCAAAGAGAATTTCTTCCTTTCATTTACCTATTCATGTTAGGTAATTCGCTATTTTGAAAACTATTAAACAGTTGTTTATATTTTCCGTATACAATGGCGGCTTGATGAGTCATGTGAGGCGGAAATACTTGCCAATGTTTATATAAATACATAAGAAGTTTATTCATATACGAAAATTAAATTTGCTTTTAATTCGGGTTAGCTTTATATCATTATCTTTCAAACAGAAGGGAAATTTAAATGAAGTGAAGGTATTTAAATAATTTAATATACTTTTTTACGAGATACTTTTTTAGAAAAGTCCGTGTCGCTACCTATTTTATGAAGATAGATTCTGACAAATTAAGGACTTAAAGAATTAAGTCAATGTTTTATGAAATAAAATAAATTAATAGGGCTTCGTATTTAAATAATTAAAGCCCTAAACTGTTGGCAGTTGCTTGTGTGTTAACAACTTTTTAAAATAATTACAACAACTGCAGATGATTTGATTAATAAATTTTCATCAATTACTTGCCATTGAAAGGCCTCAAAATCATAATACTTACATATTCCATAACATGATAACAGTATAGATATTTACTGTGATAGATAGTGATACAGTATAGATAATTAGCTGTTGCCCTCTACTTTTCTTTTTTCAATATGGCCTATGAATATTTAACTCTACAAACTTACTTTACTCATTATGTATACATAAAATTCCAACTGTCTCACTTTTTATACTAAGGATCCTAAGGGTGAGCTTATTGTATGACTATTAAGGAAGGCACGGTGGAGTAATGGATAGCGGCTCGGATTGAGGAAATGTAAAGCCAAATTCGAATTCCAGTCGAATCCATTACATTCACTTACGTGCTAATGCTCTTGAAAAAGGTATGGCTATTCTTCTTCTTCCCCAGCAGGACAGACCGGGTTCTATAGCCTTGGATGACAACCTGTCTACCGCAGAAATCGGAAGTATCGGAAATGTCACATTCATGATGTTCTCAAATTTAAACGCCTTGTTAAGTTAATGGCATCCTTGCTCATGTCCATAAACACGTGCAACAAAATAAATCCTTACATTTGCCTTGATAGTGTGCCTCAGGGGACGAAACATGTCGGCTAAGAATGACTTTTCCTCCTGTCTTTTTATTCATATATATATATATATATATATATATATATATATATATATATATATATATATATATATATATATATATATATATATAATAAATTCAAATATGTGATACCAAAAATAAGCTGTTGAAGAGTCAATATAACACCCACTGCAACACAAATAAACGAAGTAAGAATTATTAAATGAAGAATTCTAAGTTAATCTGGCACAGGGGTGTAATTGATAGCGGCTCGGATTGAGGAAATCCAGTCGAATGCATTACATTAACTTACGTGATAATACCCTTGGGAAAGGTATGAATCATCTTCTTCTCCCCCAGCAGGACAGACCGTATTCTATAGCCTTTGATGGTAACCTGTCTACCGCAGAAATAGATGGTGGTTTCGTCAGTGGCACATAACTGATCGATTAATGGTGGCATGTAAACCAGTCTTACCATTTGCATGATCGGGTTATCAACGATTAAACCAGTTAAACCAGGATATTCTGGTCCATGACTAGATAGCCAGCAGCCTTAACAAACATGACCTGTCAAAGGTCGAATAAACCAGGGTCAACGGCTGTTTTGCACAGTGGATTAGACTGGTTCCATAGTTACGTATGCAATCATTGGCCTTAGGACACGCCTTCTTAGAACATTCCTACCCTGCGAGCAACAACTGTGGTGGATGATTTGCTTTGTGTGTGTGTGTGTGTGTGTGTGTGTGTGTGTGTGTGTGTGTGTGTGTGTGTGTGTGTGTGCACGTGTTTACAGTAAGGTTCACCTTGTATAAGGATTTATATAGGGACTGCGTTACAATTTATAATGATAGTAAGGAAAGAAATCATTTAACGCTAGACTTGAAAAGGTTAAGATTGTAATGATCCGGGAAACATCCTCTTGGGGCTCTGTTCTACAGAGGCATTTTTCGCGGGAAGAATCTGTTCTGGTGGAACTTACTTCTCTCTGCTGGTATACGGAGGTAATGACGGTGGTTTGCCACAATTTAAGTGGCATGTTGTGTTCTAGCCGTGAAGGTTGAGGCATAGGCTCCGCAAAGTCTGCTTACCCAAAACACGCCACACCTGAATGAATATATATCTGACTTTTAATCTAGAAATATGGCGGGACCGAGTTTGATGCTCAATCGTGTAGCATTCCTGAAACTATACGCCGTCATGCGACTGGTGATGATAAGCAATATATTCGTTTCCATTGATGTTAAAACTTCCTCATTTCTCACATATTTTGTCCGTGGTATTCTCAGTATTTTTCTGTCGAACTATAACAAGAATGTACAAATTATTCATTGGGTTTTTCATTTTTTTAAATTGTTATTTTTATTCCCCACCCCCACAGACAAATTGTATATTTTGGAAATAGTTAGGACTTTATAGAGACCTAGTGGTATTATGGTGAATGTAATAAGAATTGTAACTAAGGATGTGTTATGAAGTTAGGAATACTGTGAGATGTTTGGGTCAGTAATCGCGACTAGCTAAATTTAAGATGTTTCCTCCATTCTATCTATTTGCTTTGTGCCACAATTTTGTATTATCAAAAGAAATATTAATTTCCTCTATGATATCGCAATTCTATTAATTTAAGCGCAGTACTTTTGTTTCATGTCTAATCTTCATCTGTGAGTAAAATGTCAAGAATTTACGTCATATACGAGATATTATTTAACTGGAAGAGCAAATATTAACATTATCAAGATATTGATGTTCCATTCGACATAAAAAAATCGTTAGAAAGAAAGTCTCTATCAATATTGCCAGTGTGATCTTGACAGTCCAATCTAGGCAACAATGTCCCTAAGATGCAAGGGGTTACTGAGTTTGAAAGTATATAAGAATAAGAAAAGGAGAGAGAACAATAAAAGAACAGGAATTAAGAAGACAGAAAATAACAATTGACATTGCGCTTGTATTTTCGAAGATCAATCTTGACTGGAAAGTAAGAAACCGGAAGTAAGTTTCACAAGCAGGGAGTTACAGTTAAAATTGCTATATTTGTCCGTAAGTTCAATGCTAACCTTTTATTTTTCTGGCACTTCTCGCTTTTAAAACTCTCATCAGCCATCTTGTTCCCAGTCAAATTTGATCTTCTAAAATTTAAATGCAGTTTCAATTGTTTATTTTCTGCCTTCTTAATTTCTTTCTCCTTAATAATGTTTTCTTTTTCTGATATTCTTTCAACCGCTTGCATCTTAGTGTCTTTTTTGTAATGCTTAAATGTTTTAAAAGAAATTTGATTAACATTACTGATATTAAGAAATAGATGACTCGTCCGTATCCTGAATAAGTCCAGTCAAATAATAGGAATTTAAGGTTTAAATATTATCAATGACTCTCTATTATCCTTAATAATATAAAAAGAAAATTGAGGAAAAGAAGAGATTGTATCATAAGGTCCGCCAACAGTACGAACTGTAAATACAAGATTCAACTGTTAACGCTGATTGGGACAAATCATTTGGCCAATAGACATAGCTCTCTCATAACGTGTTCGATTGTTACACTCAGTTTTGTAATGTTGTTTTGGAATGGCTAAACCAGCTTTGAAATGGTTTACATTTCAACTATCAGATTTTGCATAGTTTTCAGTAAATCTTCAGGAAATGTCCGTGTCTAGGGACACCGGTTGAATGTAAACAATCTATCCACGTAGATTAAATAAAATATTTGTTATGGTCCAAGTTCCTTGTACCACGATGATGGTCTACGGTAGAACCAATGAAGAATAACTCGAACACAGGTATGGAATAACACAGATATATTACAAACAGAAATATATACGAAGAAGTAGAAGTATTAGTAATGACTATCAGATTTGGTTAGAGTGGACTATGTTGTCTGGACAAGTATCACTATTCCAATGTCTTACAGTAATCGTCTGACTGCGACTCTGTCTCTGACTGACGCTGAACTTGAACTGTGACTGTGACAGTATTTAGTGTCCTCCCCACGAGGGACAGATGTGGCACAAGGCCGGGTTTAAAGTGGGGTACCCGAGCCCGTAGGCTCGGCCAAAAAATAGCCCGTAGATCCCGTATAAACGGGATCGGGCGGGTCAACCTCCCCGAACGAGGCTCTGCCGTTCGGCGGAGCCTCGTCCGAGTTCCTCTCTGCCCAAAGGCAGAGAGTTCCCCTCTGCCTCAGAGGCAGAGAGTTCGACCGTCTAGCCAAGTCGTCCAAAAAGGACTGGCTCGGACTGTGACTGTGACAGTATTTAGTGTCCTCCCCACGAGGGACAGATGTGGCACAAGGCCGGGTTTAAAGTGGGGTCCCCGAGCCCGTAGGCTCGGCCAAAAATAGCCCGTAGATCCCGTATAAACGGGATCGGGGTGGTCAACCACCTCGAACGAGGCTCTGCCCTTCGGCGGAGCCTCGTCCGAGTTCCTCTCTGCCCAAAGGCAGAGAGTTCCCCTCTGCCTCAGAGGCAGAGAGTTCGACCGTCTAGCCGAGTCGTCCAAAAAGGACTGGCTCGGACTGTGACTGTGAAGTATTTAGTGTCCTCCCCACGAGGGACAGATGTGGCACAAGGCCGGGTTTAAAGTGGGGTACCCGAGCCCGTAGGCTCGGCCAAAAAATAGCCCGTAGATCCCGTATAAACGGGATCGGGCCGGTCAACCTCCCCGAACGAGGCTCTGCCCTTCGGCGGAACCTCGTCCGGGTTCCTCTCTGCCCAAAGGCAGAGAGTTCCCCTCTGCCTCAGAGGCAGAGAGTTCGACCGTCTAGCCGAGTCGTCCAAAAAGGACTGGCTCGGACTGTGACTGTGACAGTATTTAGTGTCCTCCCCACGAGGGACAGATGTGGCACAAGGCCGGGTTTAAAGTGGGGTACCCGAGCCCGTAGGCTCGGCCAAAAATAGCCCGTAGATCCCGTATAAACGGGATCGGGGTGGTCAACCACCTCGAACGAGGCTCTGCCCTTCGGCGGAGCCTCGTCCGAGTTCCTCTCTGCCCAAAGGCAGAGAGTTCCCCTCTGCCTCAGAGGCAGAGAGTTCGACCGTCCAGCCGAGTCGTCCAAAAAGGACTGGCTCGGACTGTGACTGTGACAGTATTTAGTGTCCTCCCCACGAGGGACAGATGTGGCACAAGGCCGGGTTTAAAGTGGGGTACCCGAGCCCGTAGGCTCGGCCAAAAATAGCCCGTAGATCCCGTATAAACGGGATCGGGGTGGTCAACCACCTCGAACGAGGCTCTGCCCTTCGGCGGAGCCTCGTCCGAGTTCCTCTCTGCCCAAAGGCAGAGAGTTCCCCTCTGCCTCAGAGGCAGAGAGTTCGACCGTCCAGCCGAGTCGTCCAAAAAGGACTGGCTCGGACTGTGACTGTGACAGTATTTAGTGTCCTCCCCACGAGGGACAGATGTGGCACAAGGCCGGGTTTAAAGTGGGGTACCCGAGCCCGTAGGCTCGGCCAAAAATAGCCCGTAGATCCCGTATAAACGGGATCGGGGTGGTCAACCACCTCGAACGAGGCTCTGCCCTTCGGCGGAGCCTCGTCCGAGTTCCTCTCTGCCCAAAGGCAGAGAGTTCCCCTCTGCCTCAGAGGCAGAGAGTTCGACCGTCCAGCCGAGTCGTCCAAAAAGGACTGGCTCGGACTGTGACTGTGACTGCTGCTCCCGCTTGAGGCGCAGTATTTATGATGTCCGGAATAGTCCATTATTATTATGGGTAAGTTCCCATAACAGTATTCGATTCGAAATTACCTGTAGGTTACCCTGATCGATATACACCCAATGAAGGTCAGAGGGCACAAAATTCTATGAACAACGATAAAGATGAAGACAATAGTCTGCATGTAGATTGTGTAAATAATGATAACTAAATTCAGAAACAGAAATTGATACAGAAATGCATAGTTAATGTTTTCTTTAAGATCAAGTATACTGTATTGTACATCATGTTTTTTTTACTGTACTGGAATTAGATGAGATATTTTGAGACATGAGCAATGGAACGAGAGCTGTCTACTCCCGTAGATCAAATAAGGATTTGGTTAGAAAATCTCTGTGGTTATCGTAGAAAATCAGCATGGGAACAAAAATAATTTCGGTAGAAATCGTAAATAAATACCAGCCAAACCCAGACCTAGACCCAAACCCAAAGCCGGGACCAGGGATCTGGGACAACGCAGTAAATCCGACTCGTCATTCATTATAAGTTACTCATTCACCACAAGAATTTATTCCTCACCTTCAATATTACATACACCAAAATACCGCATACTCTCAGAGAACATAAAAAATACCCCATCAATCCAAGAACAACCTTGCCACCTTTGCCTTCGCAAGATTTTTATTATCTCAAGTTAGCTTTGATTGGCCAGAAAACAAACCGAAACAAGACACTTTAACGTAATTTCTTTATTTTTTCTAACATGGAACGTTGCACGACTACTACCAGTTCGAGATGGATTTTTCTTCTTTTTGTCTGCTGTGAAAAATGGACGCCATTCTGAGTAACTTCGACCTCTGCACTAATTCTTCCCTACTATTACCTGGATCGGCATACTCCATAAGGAAGCCACTGTTATTAAACGAACTATTCTTTTATGTTTTGTATGTAAATGACCACACATTTTTTATAAACTGTGCTTTATTTTCGGGCGACTTTATGTAAAGAGACACCGAAAGTATCGTTTTGATCCGTGTTATTTTTTCTTTTTTTAATAAAACATTTCTTAAGTTTATTTCCATCCGCTCTACCTGCTATTTTGAATTGCTTTTAAAATTTACAACAGGCATAAGATCCGAAATTTGAAATATATTTCACACAGAAAATCGTTACTCACGACTTTCATTTATATATAACATTTTTCATTATTTTAATGGTTTTTCTTCTTTGTGCTATGTTCTTTCGGATCTTAAATGATTTTTTTCCCAAATATAACCAGCAATCAGTGCTAACGAATTTGATATTCACATGCCATATGGAGACATAAATGCAGCCGGCCATCTACATGACTTGTTTATATTAATGGATAGTAGAATGTGGGGACGGTTTGCAAAAGAGACAAACCTTAGGAAGAGTTTCCCGACATTTCACTACTGATTCAAATAAGCTAGTCATATGGGTGGTCAGCTGGATTTCCGTTTCCCTCTTGTTTTTAATATGTCCAAGTCCTGCTTTTACATTATGTTTGAAACATTTCTAATGTCTCTTTCTGATTTTAAAGTCTTAGTTGCTTACGCGCTCATTCTTTGATATTATCAGCATTTCAGTTCCTTTTATTCTTCTGGGAGATGATTGTTCATTATTCACTGCCATATATGAGCATTGATATTACATAGAAGTTCAGTGTTAACTCAAATATATATAAACCTATATTCATTTAATCATTTCACCCAAAAATAGGACGAGGACGTAAGAATTTGTCTGTCTATATTTCTGAGATGAGGTATTATGTACACTATTTACATTATTCCGACTATTGTCCTCATCTTTGTCGCCATATTTATTACAATGTTTGGGCCGTTGTACGCTCCGGACATCTTCAAGTGGTTGGAATGTCAAAGACACATGGAA
>OZ038505.1:6544457-6596957 GCA_964036315.1 Acanthosepion esculentum
GATAAGTATGGCAACAAAGATGAGGACAATAATACGAATAATGTAAATAGTGTACATAATACCTCATCTCAGAAATATAGACAGATACTGAAAGGCCGAAATGTTGTGATAAGTATGGCAACAAAAATGAGGACAATAATACGAATAATGTAAATAGTGTACATAATACCTCATCTCAGAAATATAGACAGATACTGAAAGGCCGAAATGTTGTGATAAGTATGGCAACAAAGATGAGGACAATAATACGAATAATGTAAATAGTGTACATAATACCTCATCTCAGAAATATAGACAGATACTGAAAGTCCGAAACTTTGTGATAAGTATGGCAACAAAGATGAGGACAATAATACGAATAATGTAAATAGTGTACATAATACCTCATCTCAGAAATATAGACAGATACTGAAAGGCCGAAATGTTGTGATAAGTATGGCAACAAAGATGAGGACAATAATACGAATAATGTAAATAGTGTACATAATACCTCATCTCAGAAATATAGACAGATACTGAAAGTCCGAAACTTTGTGATAAGTATGGCAACAAAGATGAGGACAATAATACGAATAATGTAAATAGTGTACATAATACCTCATCTCAGAAATATAGACAGATACTGAAAGTCCGAAACTTTGTGATAAGTATGGCAACAAAGATGAGGACAATAATACGAATAATGTAAATAGTGTACATAATACCTCATCTCAGAAATATAGACAGATAATGAAAGGCCGAAATGTTGTGATAAGTATGGCAACAAAGATGAGGACAATAGTACGAATAATGTAAATAGTGTACATAATACCTCATCTCAGAAATATAGACAGATACTGAAAGGCCGAAATGTTGTGATAAGTATGGCAACAAAGATGAGGACAATAATACGAATAATGTAAATAGTGTACATAATACCTCATCTCAGAAATATAGACAGATACTGAAAGGCCGAAATGTTGTGATAAGTATGGCAACAAAGATGAGGACAATAATACGAATAATGTAAATAGTGTACATAATACCTCATCTCAGAAATATAGACAGATACTGAAAGTCCGAAACTTTGTGATAAGTATGGCAACAAAGATGAGGACAATAATACGAATAATGTAAATAGTGTACATAATACCTCATCTCAGAAATATAGACAGATACTGAAAGTCCGAAACTTTGTGATAAGTATGGCAACAAAGATGAGGACAATAATACGAATAATGTAAATAGTGTACATAATACCTCATCTCAGAAATATAGAAAGATACTGAAAGGCCGAAATGTTGTGATAAGTATGGCAACAAAAATGAGGACAATAGTACGAATAATGTAAATAGTGTACATAATACCTCATCTCAGAAATATAGACAAATACTGAAGGGCCGAAATTTTGTGATAAGTATGGCAACAAAGACGAGGAATATAGTACGAATAATGTAAATAGTGTACATAATACCTCATCTCAGAAATATAGACAGATACTGAAAGCCGAAACGTTGTAATAAATATGGCAACAAAGATGAGCACAATAGTCCGCGTAATGTAAATAGTGTACATAATACCTCATCTCAGAAATATAGACAGATACTGAAAGGCCTTAACTTTGTAATAAATATGGCAACAAAGATGAGCACAATAGTCCGAATAATGTAAATAGTGTACATAATACCTCATCTCAGAAATATAGACAGATACTGAAAGGCTGAAACGTTGTAATAAATGTGGCAACAAAGATGAGTACAATAGTCCGAGTAATGTAAATAGTGTGTGTAGTGAATACATTTCTCTTCAAAGTTAAGACACTTGAGTGTTGTTTCCAAAACAGATTAATATCAATCCTCATACATGGCAGGGAATGATGGACAATTTCCTCACAGATGAAGAGACATAAGGCGACAGAAATGTGATTCTAAGGAAGGATGCTAAAAATATTTCTACAGAGGGTTGCTTAGTTTGTTCACTTAGCAAGGTCGATTTTACTGCTTTTAATCTCAAATCTTCCATGATTCTCTCACGTACATTCATATCTGCTCATGGCGTATCAAATGTCAGCGGTGAAAGGTAGTCCGGGAATGCGCAACAAATCACTCTTCTGGAGGTTAGCATTAGCTGTGCTTATGAAAACTAAAAATCATGACACAATGATCCATGATTAATGCAAAATTCTCGTCCCACTTTACATCAGTGGAGAGCTTTCCTTACAGGAAATCGGTTAATCTAACATTAAGCGTCATCAGCTAAAATAATTCCCACGAATGAATCTTATAAAAAATCCCGCCCATCATACTTGTTCTGGAAGTATCCTCCATCTTCCATTGGACCAACAATAGCTAAAATTTAAGAAATCTCTTAGAAAATGTGTAAACATCATTCTGAAAATTCTGAAAATACAGCATCTCAGGAAAAATGGAAGAAAGTTGAATGAAGGAACAATAACTGGAAAATGATTTCATAGAATAATTGACGCTTTTGTAGATCGGGACATGATTCTTTCTCTATTAGGTTTTCATGTTTTGTTGCTCTTTGATGCATTCTTCCTTGTCTAATTCTTTTATTTCTGCAACAGGGGAATCATTTATTCGGGATTGATAGACATGTAAATAAAATCCGCGATAGAAATGCTATCGTCTAAAATGCGTTTGTTTACTCTAATCAGAAGCGAAAAGGCAAAATGTTCTTTTTAGGGATTTTCCTTTTACGACTTTGAGATTCATTCATGTTAGAAACGTTTCAGCTTTGTTTTGGTTACTCTCTTTTATTCCCTCTGTTGTATGTGCGGTTTGGGTAATGGATAGCGTTTCTTAATGAGAATTCTGCAAGCCGAGTTCGAATTACAGGTGGCTTAGTTACAATTAATTAAGTCAATAATAACCTTTATAAATGTATGTATCCATCTACATTTTTCCAGTTTTGAATTAAACAGTAGAGATTGAAACTAGAAAAATCATTGCTATTCTCAAAAAATTGAGTAATGAGATATTCAGTCGCAAAAATATAATTATTCTGATTACCCTAAATATAACTTGTCTAAAAATTAAAAAAAAACACAGAAGGTTGTTAAACCGTAAAAAGCAAATCAATAAATCAATCTCACAGGTACTTGTTTCGCTTTCTTCATAAAGATGCTTCAGTCGTCAGAAGATCCTGTGAGCCTTAACGTCGGGTTACGACTAGGTACATCATTTTATAGCAATTAACGTTGTCAAGAGATTTTTCCCTGCCTAGATAATCGAGGCGTAGAACACTTAGTATGTGTATGTCTGTGTTTGCATTTAGGTCTTTTTCTTCTTCTTTCTTTCCATTTGGTGTCTTTGTTCAAGATATTCTTTGGTATTTAACTCCTTTGGCAAGTTTGAGAAGGCGCATTGAAGCGGTCACCTGGAGGTTGACATCAGACATTCTAATGGAAGACACAAAGCACCATCCAGTAAACCAACTCTCCGAGTAGTAAACATAACAATTGATTCCATATAATCATCCCATTTTATGTCAGCGGAGAAAGGTAGTCCGGGAATGCGCAACAGATCACTCTTCTGGAGGTTAGCATTAGATGTACTTATGAAAGGTAAAAATCATGATACAATGATCCAACTCACCTAGCAGCACACCTAACAATTAATTCAATATATTCTCCCACTTTACATCTCATTAGACGTGTAATATTCTTCTGGTGTACTTACTGTGTACTTACTGCAAAACTGGTTTTTATTATTACTTAACCATTTACTTGGTCACAACTTTAAGCATGTAAGATCAAGTTTGCTGCTTCCCTTATGATGTACGATGATGGGGCTGCTCCCAAGCATCGGACAAAAAGAAAAAAAATATATTCATGAGTAAACATGCAAATCAGAATAAACAATTATAAGACAATCAGGGAAATAGAATCGAAGTAGTTAGTCATATACAGAAGAAAACAAGGGCATCTCGAGGTGTTGTAATGGTTAGCAAGCTTGTCTCGTTAGAACAATTACGACGGAGTAGTGAGTTCGATCCTCACTGGATGCCACATACATTCTACCTTGTGTAACATCTAAGTTATGCGTGGAAAATCACTACACTGACGAAAACAAAACCAGGTATAACTGTACGAGTGCTTTCAGAATTTCCATAAGAAATGGCAGAATATTTAATCAATGCTAAGATTGAATACCGCGTCCTGTGTTCAATCCTTGAACAACGTCTACCATAACTCATTGTTGGCGGGATTTGTAACATTTAATAACTCCAAAATTCAGCAGGTAATGTTTTATTATCAGAGATTAAAAACAGTTTTTTTCCCCGTTATAACGAAATGTTGTGCTCCTTTCTTGAAATGTTTATTGGGACTGAAGCTCTCGAAGTCTCCCGTATCATCAAATCTCAAAATTGATAAGACATACTGATGTTAAAGATATGCACTATGAAACAGCGAGTTACCTCATATCTAGTCTCTACCTACAGATTGCACAAAAAAGGGCCAAACTTTCATTAAAACTCTACCTCGAGTAGCTATTGCGAATTGGGCGAACAATATTATTGAAAAAAAAAACAACCCCTGATGCCACCGGTGCAATCCTTCTCGTGCGGATCTCTGTAAAGAGTGAAGGTTCCTACCGCGTCAACACAGCAGCGTAGATATTTTAATAACCAAGATGATCTCAACGGAATTAAATTAAACTGGAAACAAATATCTTGTCCCCCAGGCATGAAAAAACGCATGAGAAATCGACATCCGAATGAATCGAGGCAGCTAGTGATGCTTGTCTCAGGAATGGACAAGGGCAATCTGTGTCCCATCAGCGTGTCGAGATTTACTGAACCTTTGAAATGCAGACAGAAAGAAAGAATTCAATTGCTTTAATAGAATTTAGTTATAATAAGAGTAATGATAATAATTGTCTGTTCCTTATTGATGAGGATGACTCAACGTTTCCAAATACTTATTTTCTAAGCGTCGCTTAGATGTAACATAAAGCTGAATGCAAGGAACAGCCAGAAAGGACCGAACTCAGTTGTAATTGATATATCGAGGCATGTGGGCTACTCATTACATAATTTTCAAATGCCATTTTGATTTACTGATCGTAAATTTGCTGTACGATACTGTCATCTGGAATACCCCGAGATTGATTGATTGATTCGTTTTTTACGGTTTAACAACCCTTTGAAGTTTATTTAAAGCCAACAAATAATTTTCAGTTTGATAGATTTGGGGGGGGGGAAATAATAATGTTTTAGTCATATAAAACTTACCTATTAATCCGTAGCTGTTGGTGGATTCTTACGTTTCCCAATCGGCTATTCTATTAACACATCTGTGCCATTATCCATTATACTACCTGCACAACAAAGCTTAGGTCATATGGCATTTCAAGCTGTCACCCATCCAAAGACTGAGCAGAGTCGACGTTGCTTAACTTCGGTGACCGTAGTGAGGAAATGGTGTTTCAACGCTATATGACCTTGGAATACCCAGTAAAGATCGAAGTCAGTCGTATTTTAAATTGCGTGATAAGCTTGTTAAACATTACACAACGTCGAGGTGCTTGGGAAGTTTCAAAATATTTGCAAATGATTCTTCGCCTGAGAATTTATTGATTAAGAGTCGGGGGACCATGGGAGAAATGATTATTCATCGAAATAATACGTTCTGTGAAGAGCTGACGATAAAATTCGCAAGAATATTCCAGATAGAGGAGACGCGCGAAATTTCTCACGAGATCATGGAGAAATTGCATTTGGAGAATAACAAAAGAGGGAGCCTATATTCTCTCAGCAGATATGGCAAAGATAGAAAGACGAATGAAAAAGGAAAATGGGAATATAAAAGGACTTATTTCTTTTGATATAAAACTGAACATTAAAAGTTACAAACACATAAAAGTGTGAGTGAAACGCTGTTTCGCTTTTAACGGTAAACATTCGCCTTTCTATTTCACTGAAGAGAAAAGTTTCCCAACAATTATCGTCGATCTATGCATTTGTGCCTCTCCATTATTTAGTTCAAAATAAGCCGATCATTTATTTGTTAAATCCGTAAAACATGGCACGAGAATCCGCTCTGGCGGAACATTGTATAAAATTATGTATTTTAGCTTTTTTCTCGGACGAATATCAATCGGGGAAACCAGTTTATTTGATGATTATATAAATATTAGTAAATAGATAGATAGATAGATAGATAGATAGATAGATAGATAGATAGATGAACAGACTGAAATATATATGAACAGAATGAAATAGATAGATAGATAGGTAGATAGATAGATAGATAGATAGATAGATGAACAGACTGACATATATATGAACAGACTGAAATAGATAGATAGATAGATAGATAGACAGACAGACAGACAGATAGATAGATAGATAGATAGATAGATAGATAGATAGATAGATAGATATACAGACAGGCAGACAGACAAATAGGAATGGCGAGGCGTATATATATGTGTGTGTGTGTGTGTGTTACACACTCACAGACACACATATATTTATAGATAAATAAATATATATATCTATATCTATCTATCTATCTATCTATACATATATATATATAGTGAGAGATAGAGAGAGAGAAAGAGAAAAAGAGAATAATGTAGACAGAGACATAGATTGATAGGAATAACAACACTGATATATATTTATATATATGTGTGTCTCTCTCTGTCTCTCTCTGTCTCTCTCTCTCTCTGTGTTAGTGTGTGTGTGCGTGTGTTTTTGTATGGAGATCTATCTATCTATCTATGGAGATCTATCTCGAGAACTGTATAGTGATTAGCATATAATATATTTAAGAGGATATAGTGTTTCAAGGCATTCATTTGACAATATACGTTACAATTTGATACATAAATGTATTTATAGGTCAGTTGGTAGTGGAAATATCCACACATCATTGGACAGCCTCCTAAAATACTATTTGATTTGAGTTAATGTATTCTTTGACTTGATAAATCTCAACAGAGCAGCGCTCATCAGATATTCTCCAGGCGCTCCAAGTCTACAATACCTGCATAAATTATGTAAATGATTTCAACGTACGAATGTTTGGGGAGGCGAAATTTCGATCGGAGTAAAGGGGGCTAGATGTGTGTGGATATGAGTTGTAATTGACCAGTCATTCGGAAACGGGACAAAACCCAAGAAGATAAATGCACTCATGCATGCTTAAACGCACACAGAGGTATAACCGGGCGCGTGTACACACGCGCGCACGCGCGCAACACGCACGCAGAGGCGCAAATACACACATATAGATAAACATGCGTAAATACACAGAGATTTAAATACAAAATGAAACATGATATTCGTTATAGGCGAACTGAAAGAACAAACTTAAAAACAAATATATCTATATTTGTGATTAAGTCAATCAAAACAAGTTCTCGAGTGATTTATTGATGTTCTTTCAATAGCCTATGAAACATCTGTACGTTATTTTAAGCCACACACACACACACACACACACACACACACACACACACACATATATATATATATATATATATATATATATATATATATATGCAGAAATATAGTCTTAAAGTGTGCTATATTTATGGGATAAAGTGCTCAATATCACTTAAAGTGCTCAATAATTCCTTCGCTACATAAGAGTTCTCATGTTGCAAGAACGGGTGCCAAAAACTTCAATATAATTATTAAAATTAAACTGAATTAAAGTATCAAGCTCTGTTTAATCCTCAAGCGAAATTTGTGGAATATCAGGCGACTGACGATTGCACTAGCATGAAACAGACTGTCGCCTCTAAGTGCTGACTTCCATGTCCACTTTTATATATATATATATATATATATATATATATATATATATATATATTCCAAAAATTTCGCTTGAGGATTAAACAGAGTTTGATACTTTAATTCAGTTTAATTTTAATAATTATATTGAAGTTTTTGGCACCCGTTCTTGCAACATGAGAACTCTTATGTAGCGAAGGAAGCATTTTTTTTTAAATAATTATATTTTAGGCTATGCTTTTGTATTGAGTGCTGTTGTTTAAAAATAAATGCAAAAATACGAAAGAACTTCGGATTATTTACCTAACATGTTCTTTCCTATTTTACTATAGTTTTGTACACACACACACACACAACCAAACAACCACACACACGCGCACGCGCACACACACAAACACACACACACATACATACCTACATATATATATATATATATATATATATATATATATATATATATATATATATATATATATATATATATATATATGTATATATATTGGGGAGGATGTGTGGGTTTGTAAACAGTGACTATTACGGCTAATAATGCAAGACTCTTCGGTAAATCGAATCGAGTTCTCTCAGTCACTGTGTGTTTATCTAAATATAAATACGCTTAAATTCACCTTCTTCTCTGCCGTGCGCCAACGGCTTCAGGGTAAAATTTCCGACTGACGCGAATTCAGCCGGTTTTCGATTCTAGCCAGAGGCAACCGGACGTCTAGCCACACTGATGAGCTGTGATACAGCGAAACAGTCTGTCTGTGGATGACAATATATATGCTCCTGAAAATTTATTTCGGTTGAGCTCTCTGGGGAGGATGTGTGGGTTTGTAAACAGTGACTATTACGGCTAATAATGCAAGACTCTTCGGTAAATCGAATCGAGTTCTCTCAGTCACTGTGTGTTTATCTAAATATAAATACGCTTAAATTCACCTTCTTCTCTGCCGTGCGCCAACGGCTTCAGGGTAAAATTTCCGACTGACGCGAATTCAGCCGGTTTTCGATTCTAGCCAGAGGCAACCGGACGTCTAGCCACACTGATGAGCTGTGATACAGCGAAACAGTCTGTCTGTGGATGACAATATATGTATATATATATATAATTGTATTTTGGGGCATCAATCTAAGTTTCAGTGACTGCGTTTATGTTTCTTATTTAATTTTTCTCGTGTTCCTTTTGATGTTTTACTTTTCTGGACGTAAAATGATTAAACATTGTCCATGTTTTGCATGTCCGAGCGTTTTCAGTTATTTTTTCATCCATTATTAAGGATGATTTTCATTTTTATTTTTAACTGAATATCTAACTCTTGATACTTACATGAATATCCCCACATACATTTATAAATAAAAATAATCCTCAATAATGAATAAAATAATATAAGAATAACCGGTGTAAAGAATATATAATGCTGAAACGATGGAATACTCATTGGGTATAGAACAGACTAAGTTGTCATTGCTCTAGGGAGGCATGTATGTTAACCATTACGTCACGTCAAGTGTCCAGTAGATTTTACAGTCATATGGAATGCATAATGATTGATTTGTTATCTACAGCTTATCAACACATGGCATGTTATTTAATGCCATAAAATATTTTTCATTGTACGAATTTTGTAGTGAGATAACGACATTTTAGTGACACAAGTCTTACTAATTAGGCCTAGCTTGGTGAGAAGACAGGGAATCATACCTTTCTATAGGTTATTTGCCCAGTCATGAATGTAACGAACTCAACTGGAACGGGAACTTGGCTCTCCGATTAACACCACAACATTCAAGCTTACAAAACCTGTGTGACATGAACCTCTTTATTGATGTTAAAAATAAATGCCCATCTTAAAATTATAAAATTTTTCTTTCATTTATTTAATTCTTTATTTCTCTTCCTTTATAATTTTTTCTTTCATTTCTTCTTTCTTTCATTTTTCTGTTTCTTTATAATTTTTCTTTCATTTGTTTCTTTCTTTCTTTCTTATCCTTTATAATTTTTTCATTTCCTTCTTTCTTTCAGTTTCATTATAAATTTATCTTTCATTTATTTCATTCTTTCTTTCTCTTCCTTTAAACTTTTTTCTTTCATTTCTTTCTTTCTTGCTTGCTTTCTTTCTTACTTTCTTTCTTTCTGTTTCGTTATATATATTTTTTCAATTATGTCATTCTTTCTTTCTATTTCTTTATAATTTTTTCTTTCATTTCTTTCTTTCTTTCTTTCTTTCTTTCTGTTTCATTATACAATTTTTCTTTCATTAAATGACTTGAAAGATATGTATTTCTTATTATTCTAAACGTTATTTTTAGTGAATATACATGTTTAACTTAACATCTCTGTATCTATGTTTATATAGAGTGATCTCACAAAATGTAGTGTAAAACCGTATGCTAGTGTTTAAAAAAAACAATTTTGAGACACATCTCAAAAATGGAAAAATAAGTTTAATCTATCATACAGACCAAAAGAAGAATTTTTAAAAAAAGTCAATTTTAGAAATCTAAAACATCATATTGGTTCAGTCCCAGATTTGGGACCTACCTAGTGAGAATTTTATAATTTCTGGCATGGAGATTTTTTTATTATTTAATTTAGATCTTATTTCTTAGAGCTTTAATATTAGACTTTTTGGTCCTTTTCGCGTAGGATCCAAAGAATATTGCCATTTTTTGGATTTTGCATCACCTCCTACACACAATTCGTAATAAATTCAGATATTCAAAAGCCCTGAACTTTTGTATCACTCAATGTATCCATATTTATGCTTGTATTTAATAGCAGGTAAAAACAAAAAACACTTATGTTAAAAGAAATAAACGAATAAAAAATATTTATATTTAATTCTGTTCGTTAAAGCAAAAAAAATAAATAAAAATATCCAGAAAAACATAAACACATCCGACTGTCATAATATTCTGCCAAGTTTGTTTTTTTTCTTTTCTATTTCCTTTTTTTTTGTTTTTTGTTTGTTGTCGGTCGCTTACAGCTTGTTATCGTACGGCCGTCTCTTCGAGTCTGGCTTTTTGATTGTTTCTCTATCAGTCCGGACATAACGCTGGCAAATATTTAGAACTTGGCAAATTCTGTCAAAAGAAATCTCTTCTCATTTCCAAAAGAATCAAGACGACGACGATTCGCGCTGTTTTAAAAAAAAACTCAGCCGGCAATCGGATATAGCCAATCTGGAGTGCAATGAGATGATCATAAGCAAAAAGGTGTTAGATTAAACAAACCAAAAGAAAAAGATATAAAAATAAACATAAAAAAGGTAGGAAATATAACGTTTTCTCCGGAGAGAAAGTGCATCAGCTGTGGATGTCATAAAATTAGACAGTTATATGGGCATGCTACCTTGGGAAGAGGTGGAAAACCAGGGATTAGACATTATATTCTCTTATTTTTTTTTTTCCTAAGATTGACTTTTTTTTTTATTTTTTGGCTCGAGCACGGCTAGGGAAGTCGAAGACAATAAAGAATGTCAGCGAATGATAGAAGATGAGGGAAATGGGAGAAAAATGTTGGAAACTGAAGAAAATCAAGAAAGAAGGAAGTGTAAAATATTAGGAATTTGGCTGTGGACTTAAATATAATAGGAACGTCTTTGCTTAAGACATTTGCAACGTAAATCTTTCTAAGAGAAAGAATAAGAGACCAGCGCTAAAAAGAATCACATTACAGCTATAAAAGATTCAATAAACATATCACGAATCAGACATCATACACTACGTGTACGCATTACATATATATATATATATATATATATATATATATATGACAGCTTTTTATATAGCTGTGTTTTCGCCAGGTGTTGTATGACTCCTATAAAATACATAGATGTATCCATACATTTGTGTGTATTCCTGTAGATGGTTGTGTTTAGGTAAATATTTTAGAAACATCAGACCAAAGTAATCAAGATTCAGCTTATGTAACACGCCAGAAGTTGAGTCGAATCATTGAACAACCTTTGTTTATATTTCATGAATTTTACGATCATCATTCTCCATAACTTCCTCCGTTTTGTTACTCTGAGTAACGTTTTAAACATTGCCTCTTCTTTTGTGACTTTAAAAAAAAATCCATTTACTCAAAAACAGAAAGAATTCTACTCACTGTTTATTCACTGTTTTTTATTTTGCTTTCAATCATTTCCGTGAGTCTTAAATTCTTCAAGCCTTCTTTCCTCATTATGCGTACTGGTAGCATTTTTTCATATTAAATATGCACTCGACACGTTCCACCCCTAGTTAAATGTTCAGTGAATGACGAGGTTGTTTAAAGGAAGCAAGTTGATCTATGCATGTCTATGTCTCCTTTACTTAAATCTAAATAGCATCTCCATTTCGTTGTTGGGCTAATACTACTACTATTAATAGTATTATTATTATTATTAGTAGTAGTAGTAGTAGTAGTAGTAGTAGTCGTAGTATTAGTATTATTATTAGTAGTAGTATTAGTAGTACTATTATTATTTCTTCTTCGTTTGGGGATTTCTGTTGTATACACGTTTCATTCCGTGTCCAAAGAAGAGACCTAAGTTTCCACTGATCATTTTTGTAAACAAACAAAAAACACTAAGATCACACACATTTTACATAGATAAAACACTTCGTACTTTGGGAAGTGTACTTGTAGATATTACTTTTTGTATTTCTTTAAGGCATGGGACCACTTCAATAAGTCTATCGAGAGCTTTTCTAATCAATCTGAGGGCTGTACCTGGACTTATTGATGTCAGCATCTGCCACATTTTTATGATTTCAATTTTATGATCCTTGTAGTTTTATAGTTTTTTGAAAATCTTCAAAGATACATTACACTCTGCAGAGACTGCCATGTCACTAAGAAAATTATTATTATTTTATTTTATTTTATTTTATTAAGCATTTCACCCCAAGCAAGGCGGGAAACCACTAGCACGCAAGAGCTTACAGAAGATTTGAAGCGAGAGCAGATAAGAGTGATAGAGGAAATGATGTGGAGAAGGATAGTGGATAGATCAAGGCAACTGGACATGTCGATTGACATTACATTTGAATAGCTGGAGATTATAGTTGTCTAGGAAACAGCAATGTGGAAGGGAGTTCCACAGGCGAGAGGTGCGAGACATGAAGCTATTGGAGTAGAAGAGACGGCTATATTTAACAGTTTCAACAGTGAAAGGGTGGGAACGGGATACCAGCCTCGTAGGACTTTTGAATTTATGAAGTCTGGGAACAAGCGAAAGCAGCTCATCCGAACAATTGCTGTGAAAGTATTTCTAAAAAAGACAGAGAGAGGTGACGTCGCGTCAGTGAGAGAGCAACTACAGACGAGATGCCAGATCAGGGCCAATTACGTTGCATATCCGTCTCTGGATCTTATCAAGTATCCCGCGGCAAACAGCAGGGGCTCCAGACCATATACAGCAGCAATACTCCATGAAAGGGAGGATGGTTGATTTGTAGATTTGAAGGATCGATTCCGGGGAGAAAAATTTCCTGCCCGGCACAGGGAGCCAACTTTCCTTGCGGTGGATGAAGCAATAGACTGAATGTATTTGTTCCATCTCAGGTCAGCAGACAGCGTGAGAGCGAGCAGCCGCATAGAGGAGCTCTCGAGAAGTTGAGCTTCAGACATTCTAATGCGATGCAGGTAAGGATCTCTGTGGTGATTAATAGAGAGCAGTTTTGTTTTTGAGGCGTTAAAGTTAACCAGCCAATTCCTGCCCAGTTCACAACCGATTGGATGTCCTTTTCGAAACGAACGGCCAGGTTAATTTTGTCAGCGACATCATTATTATTATTATTATTTTTATTATTATTACTATTATTATTATTATTATTATTATAATTATATTTCGATTTCTGCTACCAAGTCTGCAGGAAGACCTAAAGCAGATAGTGTTGTGAGTACATTTCATGATTTGTTTTTTTAACACTAATAGTATCACTAGCGTTAGATAGACAAAGTTCTTAGTTCGTGGGCTGTACTTATCAAGACAATATTTTGTATTTCTCTTTAGCTGGGATTTCCAGGGATTGTTTCAATGTTTTGTGTTCTTTTTCATATTTTTTGCTGCAATAGTTGGTTTTTGGTGTCTGTTTTGTTTTTCTACAGAAACTACTAAATATAAATCTCGTTAGGAATTAAAACCTTTCATGATTGAATATTTTTTTATTGTTTCTAATTGTATCCTCCAGTAGTTTTTGTTGCAATGTATTTTAGTAAGCCAATAGTCTTTTTTCTTATATGACAATTCTAGCTGAATAACATCTCTTCCACCTTCTTTACGGGGTCTGTATAGACGGACTGCATCAAACTTTAGATGACGCATGTTATGCTTAGAAAAAACGCTTTCTTGTCTTAGAATCCATACGTCTAATATCTTTTAGAGTCCAATTCAAAATGCTGAAACTATATTGAACCACTGGGATGGCTAGGCTATTAATAGCCATTCTTCTGTACTGAGAATTCGTTTCAATTATTAATATCAGTCGCACCCTACTATAGTACATTCATCACACCATTTCTTTCATTTTTATGGTGAAGTCCTTCACCTTAATGTACACGGAAGCTTCTTCTTCCTCGATATCCTTGATGATTAACCCAAGGTCTGATAGAGGAGGTTTGATGTAGTGATCCATGTGAAATTGTGACCTTAGCACATTTATCCAAACCGAATTCCATTCCAATGTCATCACTGAAACATTTTCATGTTTTCTGGGGACCTTCCAGCTCATTCTCATTCCTGGGTTACGACATTAAGTTATCCATGTAAAATAGATTGCTTATTTTCTTTTGAGATATCTGATAGCCATATTCCGGCCTTTTAAGATCGTTGGGTAATGCTATTAGGTACATACAAAATACTAATGGAGACAAAGTTCCAGCTTGAAATATTCCTCTATTGATGATTATTTCAATTATAAACGCAATTTACATGATTTTGGTGAAGTGTTGTTTTCTATATCGACTTACTTGGATGAAATTGATGACGACGGGTCCTTGTATATATTTAATGAATTTAAGATCCAGGAATGAGGCACACTATAGAATGCCTTACGGTAATCTATACTAGCAGTACTGAGATCGGTCTTTGTATTGATGTAGTTTTCAAAGATAAACTTATTAATTAGTAATTGGTCTTTGCATCCGTAAGAGCCACGCTTAACACCTTTTTGTTGAAGAGGTAGTGTCATTTTATTTCTCAAAAAGAAAATGTTTGTTTTGTCAGAATATATGTCAACAGTTTGTAAACAGTGGGAAGACATGTAATTGGTCTCTATTTTTTGGACATTCGTATCCCCAATCTTTGGTAGACAAAATTTAATTACTTTTGTTGACTATTTCTTGAAGTTCTTTGGCTAGATTTTGGTGCGCTGTATTTAAATACTAGAGCCAAAACTCATGACTTTTTATTCCTGAAGATTTCCAGATGTGTTTTCTGTTTCATTGACACTTCTGTGATTAACGCCCATGTTTGTTCTGGTTCATTTTTCATCCGTTATACCTCTTGCGCCATCCAGTCTGTTTCTTTGTTATGTTCTTTAGGTCAAGCCAATATTTTTGTTAGAACTGTATAAGCACTTCTTTTGTTGAGGTGGGTGTTGCCACTTTAATTTTTGTTTGCCTATTTCACTGTTTAATTTATAAATTTTCAGTTCTAAAGATCTTGTTCTATTTGTAGATTCTTGATCTTTTTAACATCGTCAGAGACATTGAGCCTTCAGTTGTATTGTTTATTTTTTCTTTAGCTGATAGGACTTCATTTTGATTCCTCATTATATATTTTCTTTTGACGTTTCTACTTTTTCTAGTCCTTATATTTATCCCTCTTTTCAGATAATCGGGTACCGATAATTCACTTCTAATTTGTTCAATTTCTTTCTCTATTTTTCCAAATGTAGATTTCATGCCTGTGGGACTGGCTTTATTTATTTTGATATTTAATATTATGTTTGCTGCTATTGCTATCTCAATTATACGCCACATGTTTCCTTACTTGGGTTCTTGTATACTATTCTTATTGAATTTATTTAATATTATTATTATTATTATTATTATTGTTTTTATTTTCTTTGATATCTGGCGTTTACACATTTATTTCCGGGTCCCACCCAGAGACCTAAGTTTAGAAATGGCATCATGACACTTTCCACTTAAAAAAAAAAAATTACATAGATAAAGCCCTTCGTAATATGTGGGCTGTACTTGTCAGAACAATTTTTTTGTATCTCTTTGAGGCATGGACTTCCAGGGATCCCTTCAATTAACCTACTGGAATCTTTTCCAGACAGTCCAAGGGCTCCAACTACAACAGGGATTGTTGATGTTCCCATGTGCCACATTTTTGAGATTTCTATTTCAAGGTCCTTGTATTTTGACAGTTTTTATTATTATTATTATTATTATCATTATTATTATTATTATTATTATTATTATTAATGTATTTCTTATTATCATTATAATTATTATGTATTCATACTTTATTATTATTATTATCATTATCATCATTATTATAATTATCATCATTTATTTATCTATTTATTTATATATTTATTATTATTATTTTAATTATTATTATTATTATTATTATTAATGTATTTATTATTATCATTATTATTATTATGTTTTCATTATTTATTTATTATTATTATCATTATTATTATTATCATTATTTATATATCTATTTATATATTTATTTATTTATTTATTATTATTATTATTATTATTATTATTATTATTATTATTATTATTATTATTATTTTAACCAATTCACTCAATTAGTTGGCAAGAGTATACGAAGAATAAAATAAGGTAAAAGACTGGGTACAGTAGGTTGAGGAAAAGATAAAAGGAATAACAGAGGAGGATGAAAAGAAGAACGGGGGTCAAAGCAACAGAAGATTGATGTTACATTTAAAATACTAGTATGCAAAGGGCTACAGAGAGAGTAAAGAAGAGAACAACTGGTTATAGTGGGTTGAGGAAAGGATATAAAGAAGAACGGGATCAAGGCAACAGAAGATCAGTATTAACTTTAAATTACTAGAATGCAAAAGGCTACAGGGAGTGCAAATAAGGAAACGACTGGGTATAGTGGGCTGGGGAGAGGATATAAAGAAGAACGAAGGAAGATAAAAAGAAGAACGGGATGAAGGCAACAAAAGATAGACATTACCTTAAAATCACTAGTATGCAAAGAGCTACAGAGAGTGTAAATAAGGCAATGATTGTGTATAGGTGGTTGAGTGAAGGAAATAAAGAACAACAGAGGAGGATAAAAAGAAGAACGGGGATCAAGGCATTATCTTTAAATCACAAATATGCAAAGGGCTACCGAGAGTGCAAATAAGGGAAATACTGGGTATAGGGATTTGAGGAAAGGATAAAAAGAAGAACAGGGGAAGATAACAAGAAGAACAGAGATTAAGGCAACCGATGATTGATATTACCTTTAAATCACTAGTATGCAAAGTGCTACAGAGAGTGTAAATAAGAGAACGACTGGGTGTAGCGGTTTGAGGAAAGGATATAAAGAAGAACTGAAGAGTATAAAAAGAAGAACGGGAATCAAGGCAACAGATGATTGGCATTACCTAATCAGTAGTATGCAAAGGGCTACCGACTTTGTAAATATGTGTTTGAGGGAAGAATTAAAAGAAGAACGGAAGAGGTTAAAATGTAGAGAACGGGATCAAGGCAAGAGATTGACATTACCATTAAATCACCTCATGCTAACGGCTCTAGAGAGTGTAAATAGGGGAAAAGACTGCGTATAGGGGGTTGAGGAATGTATGTAAAGAAGAAGGGAGGCAGATAAAAAGAAGAACCTGGCTCAAGGCAACAGAAGTTTGACATTACGTTAAAATCACTAGTATGCAAAAGGCTACAGAGAGTGCAAATAAGGCAAAGACTGGGTATAGGGATTTGAGGAAAGGATAAAATATGAACGGTGTATGATATAAAGAAGAACGTGTATCAAGTCAACAGATAATTGACATTACCTTTAAATCACTGTTATCTAAGAGC
This sequence comes from Acanthosepion esculentum, assembly GCA_964036315.1. Lineage (NCBI taxonomy): Eukaryota > Metazoa > Mollusca > Cephalopoda > Sepiida > Sepiidae > Acanthosepion > Acanthosepion esculentum. The sequence continues at coordinate 6,562,216 of OZ038505.1, forward strand.
TACAGAGAATGCAAATAAGAGAATGACTGTGTATAGAGGGTTGCGGAAAGGATAAGAAGAAGATCGGTGGAGGATAAATGAAAGAACGGTGATCAAGGCCAAAGATGTTTGATATTAGCTTTAAATCACTAGCATTTAAAGGGCTACAGAGAGTGCAAATAAGGGAAAAGCTGGGTTTAGGGGGTTGAGGAAAAGATAAAAACAAGGACGGGGAACAACGCAGCAGAAAATATTGATTGACATTACATTTAATTTTTTGACGATTATAGTTATCAGGTAAGCTAATAAGTTGAAGGGGCTTCCAATATCGATAAGTTCTATAGAAGAATTTGTTGGAAAAGTTGAGGCGACAAGTGTGGAACCGAGATGCCAACTTAGTAGTATGATTAAATACATGCAGTCGGGACGCCAGTGGAAATAGCTCGCCAGAGCAAATACCATGAAAATATTTATAGAAAAGGCAGAAAGAAGCCACATTACGTTAGTGTCAAATTACGAAAACAGGACCGATCATGATTCATATACGTCTTTGGATTTTGTCGAGAACTTCGAGATGAACAACGGGGCACCAGTATTCTTCTTCTTCAACTTCTTCTTCTACTTCTTCTACTTCTGATTATTATTATTATTATTATTATTATTATTATTATTATTATTATTATTATTATTATTATTATAGTATTTAAGAACGATAATATCGTTAAGTATTTACTAATTTCACAATCTAAAATTTTATGATGGGTTGATGTTCGGTGCCAAGATTGTTTTCATTCCAGTTCCAGGTATTAATCTCTGTTTTGAAGAGGTTTTTCTTCAGTGTCGTATTTCTTGGAATACATGGTAAAGGAAGTGTTTGTTTAAGATCATTATCTTAACTAAAGGAATGGATTAAAAGCGACATACACAATTAAAAATTAGAATCTATCTATATTTCTGTGATGAGGTGGTATGTACACTTTTTACATTATTCGGACTATTGTCCTCATCTTTATTGCCATATTTATCACAACGTTTCAGCCGTTGTATACTCCGGTCTTTTTTCAGGTTGTTGGAATGTCGAACTAAACTCTTTATTTTGCTCACTGGGGTAGACTGTTCTAGTTCCAGGCGCCATGTTTAATGGATGTCAGTTATCAGTTATCTCCTGTTAAGACCCTTCTCCAAGTTCCCCACCGCCTTAACCTTGAGGACACATGGCGCAGTGGATAATGGCGTTAGTTAGATACAATGTCAGGACCCAAAGAGTGTGAATTAAATACCTGGTTATAGCGAAAGGTTGTGATAGATATAGCGAAAAAGATGAGGACAATAGTTTGAATAACGTAAATAGTGTAAAAATTGGAAAATGATGAAAACGCAAAAGGCAGGCAAAAATAAAGAACTAGAGACAAAAACTCCAAAACATGTTGAGATTTAAAACTCGGAAAGAAGAAAATGTCAGTTATCCGACATTATTATATGACATTATTGGTAGAATGTTGACGAAATTGAATTGTTATTCCTGTTTTTGGACGTTTTTTTCTTATTTACTTTTTTCTTACAAATGTGAAATTAATAACAACGCAGCTAGATTGAGAAGTTCTACAAAGAAAGATTGCGCTAACGACGGAATGCAAAACTCTTCATGTTTAACCAGGGAAAACAACTTTATACACGTACCGCCACCAATTTTCCAAATAAAGCCACATTGATAAAGAATATATATATATATATATATATATATATATATATATATATATATATATACACATATATATATATATATATATATATATATATATATATATATATATATATATATATATATATATATATATATATATACACACATATATATATATATATATATATATATATATATATATATATATATATATATATATATATATATATATATATTAATAAAAAGAAAGAAGAGTAAGATATATCATCCGGTGTTCTTATTGATATTTTTATTTTTTTAAAAAACAGTGCTCAATGTAAATTTACGTAGCATAAACATTATAAATTAACTGATTTAAAATATTGTTTCTTCGCTAAACAGGGATTACCATGTTTCAAAAACCGAAGCTAAAAACTTCAAATATAATTATATAATTAAATTCGAAGCATTAGTCTGTTTCATCTTCAACGCTTGAAGATGAAACAACTAATGCCTTTGTAACTTTATGAACATCTTTGGCGAAAGCAAGTGAGATAAACCACAATATATATGCACATATTCTGTGTTTTTAGGCAGCAAATATTTTAAGGCAAACAGTATTAAATATGGCAAGTGTTTTGTGTTGATTAATTTTAATGATTGTTACGGTTAATCTACCTCAGTCAAGGAAGAATTGCCGTCGTAATCTATCCGATGTTCAATTCAGGATAAAAGTGCAGGAAATATGGTACAAGCTCTTGGCTTTGTTCAGTGGATTACTTCAAAGGCTGCTTTGTATTTCTATAGCATTTGACATAAAAGAACACAGAATTTAAATTGCATGATCGGGCAGCTTAACATACAGACTGGAATCTCGTAAAGGATGTTAATGGCACAAAACGTATTTGAAATTCATACACAATGATACAAGACATTTTATCTCTTTCTTATCTGGTATTAGGAAAAAGTGCATTTTCGTTTCCTTTTTATCCAAAACTTTGCGGTTGGATATATGTGCAGTCCATAGCATTCCCAGCATCCTTCTGCAGACACAATATACCGAACTATTGTGCTCTGAACTTTGATGTCAATTTCTATGAATAAAAACACTGACTGCGTGTTAAACACTATTGCCTAAAAATTCCATGGTCAACTAAATTTGATTTTGAGAAACATTATTTTGTTATTATATATATATATATATATATATCCTTTCTACTTAAGGATGATATATATATATATATATATATATATATATATATATATATATATATATATATATATATATATATATATATATATATGAAGAATATAGTCTTAAAGTGTGCTATATTTATGGGATAAAGTGCTCAATATCAAAGAAGGAGTATGTGTAAATATAAAAGTGAACATAGAAGTTAACACTTAGAGGCGACAGTCTGTTTCATGCTAGTGCAATCGTCAGGCAACGTAGGTTAGCATCAGTCATGCTAATGGAAGGCAGAGAGGAGGGAGCCTCTCAGATTATTAATTGAGAGAAGATTAGTTTTGGAGACGTTTAAATTAACAAACCAACTTTTGCCTCGGTTAATTGAGGTCGTTTTGTTACTCCGCTGCCATTTTCACCTTGTCTAACTGATTGGCCTAACTATCGAAGAAGGGGAAATGATAGCATCGTCACCGTAGAAGCCAAGTTGAGAGTTGATATCATCGGGAATTTCGTTAATGAAAATTCAAAACGCGTTAGTACAAAATGATCTAGATTAGTGGCCATTCTGGATAAACTTCATTTGATTTGATAGGAAAAAATTCATCAGGTCAAAAATGAGTTCGGAGACATCCTAAATTTTCAACTGTTGGACAAGACCTGAATGTCACACCCTTTCAAAGTCTTTCGACGTTTCCAATGCTACAGCATGGGCTTCACCGTTTATATCTATAGCATGACAGACTCTGTAATTATCTTCAGTACATCAGCAGATGTTATGAAGAAACGAATGCCGTATTTCTTTTCTGAGAAAAAGCAATACGAAATCATGAACTAATTCCGTATTGATTACAGCCGTTAGCAGTTATCCAAAAAGACCTTGAAGGCTAATACGCTGACAGTTCAATGGGTCGGACAGTGCACCAGAGTTCTTAAAACCAGTAACAACAGACGATGTATTCCAGTAGGCAGAAAAGGAGGAGACTGCGAGGCATTTATTATATAGTTTAGAGAGAACAGGAGCCTGATCGGAAGTACATTTCGTAATGGCTATTACAGGTATACCATCTGGACCACAAGATTCGTGGGGGATCAAGTTTAGGGGTGAGAGAAGAAACCATGGAAGGGTTAATATGCATATCACTCAAAAGAGATTCAGTTAAGCGGGAAGTTATGGCGGGCTACACTAAATGAGTCAAGAGTAGAGTTTGAAGAGAATTAGCGGGCAAAGCATTCAGCTTTATCAGCAGAGGATGATAACACTTCAAATTGTTTGAAGTGGAGGGGAAATATAGGCGTTGCACGTATTTAATACCCTATTACAGAACCGCCAGTAACTACGAGAGCCAAGGTTGTTGGAGGCTATCCAGTTCCCCATTATCTCGTCAAAGTGGGACTTAGCTACTTCGAGGACACACTTAAATTTATTACGAGCAGCACCGAATAGACACCTGTCATGATGAGAAATATCGCCCTAGTATAGCCGAAAATAGTGTTTCCTGTGTTCCATGGCAGCCGAGCATAGTGGTGTTAATCACTGAGTTTTCCTGGTATTTATGAGAAAGAATGAAAGAGACCGTGCCGGCATTGGCCCAAGAAGAAACCTCAGTGGAGCAATTTTCAGATGGGAGATTGAAGATGTCCAACGAAGTGGCGTGACGAATCAAAATCAGAATGAGTCCCAATCAACATGCTGGTAACGGAAAATGGTTTTATTGATAGGGGATTCCTGTGTGATGGATTTATATATATATATATATATATATATATATATATATATATATATATATATATATATATATATATTATGTTTATATGTTAACTGTTAGATAAATATAATTAAGTTTACTTAAGTAAATGCTCTGTTTGTTTTTTTTAAATAAAAAGGACTTAATCCATTTCATAATATGTTGTCAATGTTTACGTTAAAGTACGTCTCGTGAGCACATATGATCGTTCGGAAAAGATAGTGGAAGATTTGTTGTTTATAAACATTAATTCGGACTCTCCTAACCAAAGGCTTCTTTGTGACAGATCGCTTAATAGCCCATCAGATCAAATAATGTTTCCTATTGTGGTTACATGTTCGATTCCTGTCGGTGAAGCACATATTTCTATGAAATTTCTCGAAGATTCGGGACGATAAATATAAGTAATACTGTTAATTAAAAAAACAAAAAAAATATAAAAACAGTGCATTTAGCTAAATAATTTATATCTATAAAAATAACGTAAAAATAGAAAATATATTAAATAATTATCGGACTAAACCTATTTCATAATATACATATATATTTTTATTTCCTCCCGAAATTAAAGCAACCATATGAAATTTCGAACAGCTCATGATCAAACATAATTAAAAATATATGTTTATATATATATACATAATTATACCCATATACATATCCAAACAAACATTACTGACACCGCTCACCCTTAGAATAATGCAATTGTCATAGTCATAATGAACCACTGACCACCATATATAATTAAGCAAAAAAAAAAACAGGCTTACCGATTGCGTTTACGCATGGAAATGACTGACTTTGTGTGCTGACATTGATTTTCACAATACAAACACAATCACACACACACACACACACACACACACACACACACACACACACACACACACACACATACACACACACACACACACATATATATATATATATATATATATATATATATATATATATATATATATATGATGTCATTTATATACAGGACTGTTTCATCAATGCGACTAGTTGAATGCTTCAACCCAGTATCGAATCCCGAACGATTTCATATCACTCGGAATTTCTGCCCCTAAGCCAACGGTGCTTCGGCATAGCGAAAGACGTATTGTTTTTACGAATGTAAACAAACACCAGACAGAGAGAGTGCTCTATTCAGTAAGGAAGAGCGATGCGTTAGCGCTGACAGCTGATGTTTACAGAATTCACCCACCGCTCAACAGTGCTCAATCGAAAGATTTTTAGAGAACGCTGTAAATGTTAATTACATACAGGGCTGTTTCACTGTACATCAGTCCGTCAAGACAACCGAATATATATATATATATATATATATATATATATATATATATATATATATATATATATATATATATATATATATATATATATGGCAGCAATCATTCTTTCAAGCACATTTCATTGAAAACGACAGACAAGTTACTTTTATATAGTTTTTTATACAATTTCTCATGCGATCTAATATTATTTTTTCTTTTCGGATAAAAAGAACATTCGGACAGTTTTATAAAATTTAACATCTGAAAAGGAAAAATAAAATTAGATCGAATGAGAAATTGCATAAAAAAACTAAATAAAAGCACCTTGTCTGTCGTTTTCAATGAAGTGTTTGTGTATATATATATATATATATATATATATATATATATATATATATATACATATACATATATATATATATATAAATTGCATATATATATATATATATATATATATATATATATATATATATATATGCAATTTATATATATTATTTATATATTATATATGCGCGGTACTTATTGTAAAGCGTTCAGTATCAGTGATAGAGATTTTCTGACGATGATAAAGGGCGTAAAACCCAGGATCACAAAATCACATCACCGCAACTATACATGTGTGTGTGTGTGTGTGTGTGTGTGTGTGTGTGTGTGTGTGTGTGTGTGTGTGTGTATGTGCGTGTGTGTGTGTGTGTGTGTGTGTGTGTGTGTGTGTGTGTGTGTGTGTGTGCGCGTGTGTATGTGCGTGTGTGTGTGTGTGTGTGTAACGAAGTTATATATATATATATATATATATTTCGGAGAGCGAAAATTTTCTATGAAAATTTCTCGGACATTCAGGCCGGTAAATGTTATTTAATACTGTTTATTATAAAACAGAGCATTTACTTAAATACTTGTATCTATAAAAAGAACGTTAAACATAATATAAATGTCTTTAAATAAATTGTCGGACAATGTCCAATTCTAAAATATATGACGTCATTTGTTTATATTTGATACGCTAGAGCAGATATGAATAGAAGAGATTCATGGAAGATTTAAGTTTAAAGATAGTAAAATCGACCTTGCTAACCAGACGCTGCTCTGTGGCCGAAAGGTTAAGGCACATCACGCGAAATGATGGTTCCGTATAGGATACAGGTTCGATTCCTGTCGGAGAGCGAAAATTTTCTATGAAAATTTCTCGGACATTCAGGCCGGTAAATGTTATTTAATACTGTTTATTATAAAACAGAGCATTTGCTTAAATACTTGTATCTATAAAAAGAACGTTAAACATAATATATATATATATATATATATTGATCTGGGAATTTAACTATATATATATATATTTATAACGAAGTTAAGCAGTTATAAATTCTTATTTTAAGCAGGTATAAGTTCTGATCGACTGAAATATGCTATTATACTGAATAAATTCTGAAATAAATTTAAATTCTAAATATTAATACTTATTCAAAAAGGAAATAAATTATTCACATATGAAAGAGAAGTTACTAAAATTTCGAATCTCATTCTCTGGAAAATTTCTTCTTGGTTAAGTTGCATATTTAGGATTCTGTTCCGTCTGCACAACGCTGAAGGCATTGACAAAAATACACACACGACTTCAAAAAATGCATGCCGCCATTAGTGCTGTCAGCATACACACAACATATTTATATAGTCCTTTGAGACGAAGAGAAGTCGATAACACTTTCATGTTATCCTATTCACTAGAGCCGGTACCTGTTGGCTTATACGATATCCTCGAACGGTTCGCTCTTTCTTTATTCGTTGAAGACGCAGAAAAAAAATGGCATCAAGTGTTAAGACGAAAGAGAAATGAAAATGCGAAAAGAAAGCCGAACAGAAGTAGCACTTTATATCCACAAATATATCTTCGCATTGAAATATATTTCTCTTCAGTTGTATTGTGTACACAAGCTTGTGCGATTGCAATAGAAAACGTCGTTGCAATCCGACCAAAAACGTCTCAATCGTTTTATTTGTTTATTTCCATTACATTGACATTTCAGCATCAATTCCATTGTATGAATGCAGCCCAACCATATATATATATATGTAGTAGAAGTCCCCATATCTGAGAGTGCTCATATCGGAACTTCCCATTGTCGCCATTTAGATGTTATAGGAATATATCCTAATATTTTTTCTATGCAAATAACTGTTAGTAACTTGAAATTCCTCAACTCATAATTTCTCACTCGGAAGAAACTTGAACTGGAAGAAAAATATAAATAAATTCTTTCACGTTATAACAGAAAATAAAGATAATTGTAAAAACTGGACGAATCTCTAAATTTGTTGAATTTGCAAGTTAACAAACAAAGATTACGGAATCTGAAAAAAAAACATTTAAACTTGAGGATTCACCACTGAATACTCTCACGTCGGATGACTGAAAAGAATGGATAAATGAAGACTATAATGAATTAACAAAATGATTCAACGGTAGCAGAAATAGAGGAATAATGAAATTCTTCGGATAATAGTGAAAATATGAAAGATGATGAAGTCTGGGACAGAACGTACAAGTGCACGTAATTTCGAGAACTGACTTGCTTTAAAAATCAAGAACTGGGAAAAGTAAACGAAAGGAGAAAGGAAATAAGACAATTGAACATTACATATTTTAAATTAATACTTTTTTGAAACACTTAAGTTTCTATATATTGCGATCAGTTCTTGTTTTGTTATGTTATAACTACATATAACATCGCACATTATATACGAAACAGTCCTCATATACGATCTGAAGTTCGGATATGAGGATATCTACTGCCTTTATATTTAGGCAACATAACCCTAACCCTACGCCTTAGCTTTTAAAACCCATGTAATTTCGACCTCCTACGAGATCGTTCTCAGGGGTGAATTACAAGACAAACTTATTGTAATTGTGTTCGTTGTGATGTTGATTTAAAAGAAACAAAAATGAACGTGCTCTTTTATAATAATTATCTTAAAATGTTAAACTTATCCGTTGTTGGTATGAAAGTTCTTACAAAACAAGTACCCCAGTGTAACGAAAGTCATCAGAAATTTGTAAATGTGCAAAATAGCATTAAATGGACGTTAGATGCACGTCTACTCGTTGCTGCTACACTCGTAAGACATTATTGTTGAGGGTTCATTTGTTGTTTTTGTTGAGGGTAATTTTGGAGGAGTTCAAAAGTCGATGGGTAGAAGAAATTTCCGGCGCCTTCCTTGATGAATCTCACCTTAAAATCAAGAAATTGTTTAGAGAACTGTAAATGATTAGTATAACAATAGATACATGTCGACATTATTCAATGAAACATGTTTGAATGAAGATATGTTGCTAGATCAATTATGACTGAGTAGTGAGTTTGATCCTCACTTTCGGCATTGTCCCCCACCTAATGTACGCATATAATGTCATTTTCGGTTTTTCGACGTGGTGTAATGTTTAGCGAGCCGCTGTCGCTAGATCAATTATGATTGAATAGTGACGTCGATACTCACTGTGTGTCCGATATTTTCGGCCTTGTTTACTTGTATGCTACTCTTAGGAAAAACATCTGCGTTCATTGATAAACACTCTCGTGTATATATGAGTAATTACATGACTGACTATCAGTGCTCATCTAAGCGTATACGTAAAGCAATGAGTTTATCTAATAAAATAATAAGTATAACTAATACAATTAAATAATCAATTATGGTTCCCCTGTTGTGATTTTCGTGCAGATTACAACCACTGGTCAAAGGACTTCATAGTGTATTTGCGTCTCTGTTTTAAAAACAAGCTATCCCCACCCTTATCGAGTGTTGAAGGACAATTCTGTATTCAAAATTGTATGTGCTCTTGATGGTGCTTTTTGCTTTTTCTTTTCCATATCATTTTTGATGTTTGAAATAAAATCATGCATGTGTAGAGAAATAAAAAGAGACACTGTATCTATTCGCATGTATAACACTGAGGATGTCTTATGACGTAATCATTTTTTCAAACAGCAGTCTCTTCCGGTCTCTCTGACATAATCTTTTTTGGTCCAAGGTATGACGATAAATTACATCCGGCACTAATACCCAAACATTTTTCGCATATTGTTTTTGGGGTCAAACTAATTTTTAATCTTACTAATATAAAGACCTCTTCACAACCACCTAGTGAAAAAGTTTACTCACCTTAAAGTATTCTATTGATAATTATAATTTTGGATATAAATGAGATTCAGGGAAAAACTCAGTGCAAAAAAAGTTACTCACTTATTTCCTGCAACTAGTAATCGATAGAAACATAACCGAACAGCATTAAATAAAGAATAATAGAGGTATAATTTATTTATAATAGTTAATATAGTTCGAATATTTAATAATCTATGGGTCCTCCTTTATTTTGAATAACTATTCAACCCTTTTTTGGCATTGACTTGATTAGGTTCTGGCAAATCTCATCTCCAAGCATTGAATTCCATTCGGATATGAAATTCACAATCAAATCTTCTTTGTTGCTCAACTGCTTTCTCGAGAACCTGTACTTTATAATGCTCCATAAGTTTGTTATGGGGTTGAGGTCAGGAGATTGGGGCGGCCATGTCATAACACTCACCTGCTTCTCATCAAAGTATTCCTTCATCAATTTTGATTTTTAACAGGGAGAATTATCCTGCATAATGGGCTTGGTGGGGCAGATTTGCACACTTTCAGCAGAAGAGAGCAGACAAGACTCTAAAATTCTCTTGTACTGCTCGCTCCTGAGGGTCTTTTCAATAGGTTTTAAGAAACCATTTCCATGAAAAGAAAACCATCCCCAGAACATTATACTAAACGGATGCTTGACAGTACTTACTGCTAAATTCAAATAGCTTTCAAAGCTTCTTCTTCGGATTTTAGATCGCTTATCCTTTGAATTTAGCTCAACTTCCGTTTCATCGGAGAAGAGATTTAGTAAAAAAAATCAGGTGAGTCACTTTTATCGAACATCACTCTAGATATTACCCCATTCCCATAAATACAGTAGTAAATAATAATGTATGTTGGTCTACAGCTGTGTTGACTCTGGGCAGAGAGGATCCTCAGACAAGGCTATGTCGAAGGTTAGAATCTCGTCTCGAAAAACAGGAATCGACCTCGTTTTATACACGGTCTATTGCGAATTTCTGGCCGAGCCTACGGGTTCGGATACCTCACATTAAATTCGGCATTGTGCCACATCTGACTACGTGGGACGGTTGATGAATATCCTGCAGTTGGAGGTTTATTTTAGAATTCACTTGACTTACTTCTAGCAGTTGACTACTTCTACGCGCCTCTGGCGAATCTTATATTTGTTGTTCTTGTCATAAGTATTATCGTCCATTACCAACCCTCGGTTGATTATTCTATTAAATACTTCCCTAGGTTACACCACCTGTCTATACAAATATGCATATGCACAAAATCTGAGTATCATGAACCATTCATTCAATTGTGAAAGTACAATAACATATATTTTTATTACTTACAAGCTCCCATGAAAATTAGATTTCGACATCAAATCACCCATAATAGTTGATATGCTGTTAGCAGACAAGACAGTTAATAATCTTCTTCTTCCCTAACATTTCAGTTTAGAAGGGGCGAATTCTCCATTTAAAACTAGAACTAAGGTGGTATTCCTTGCATTGTATCAAACTAACAGTTGCTTAAAAGTTGTATGGCAATGCGTTTAGATTATTAGATGCTTTTTTTATTTGTAATATTTTCACTTTCCATCTTTAAGTTCTAAATCGTTCATGCGGTTATGGCGATGAAGATCATTACGAAGCCTCTTTGTAGAGGAATATGCTTGGGTAAACGACGGAATAAACGATCTGAAAACACAACTCTACAAATTTAAATATGTTTTTCTTTTATTATTGAATATTAGTTTTCTTTCTAATTCAATGAAATGATTAACAAATATTGTTTGCGAAACAATTTCCCATAAAATATTTTTCTATATCTTCTTTACAATACAGCCTAATAAATTCCGTTAACGGTTAGTATGAAGAGAAATAGAATACACCTACACGTAGGAATATATGTGTCACACATTTAAATTGTTTTATATATCACTGTCGGGATGCTCGTAGGTACCCAAGACGGCAGCAAAAGCTGTTTTGATAATACTACTAAAAATCTAGGTTGGCAAATATCTAGGTTCGTTTTTTTATGTTACTTAACTCAACATCGTAAGCATTTTTGTAATATATACACGAATAAATATGCGAAAAAATGAGTAATTAATTAAATTTGAGAATTTCAGTTTGTATAACAACGAACGACCCTGATCAAAGGTTAACTGAAAAACTGATTTACTAACTTAGCATAACACTAAAAGTATAGGCTCCAGAAATTGTAATATTATCTCTTACTAAACTCTGAATTTATTTCTTAATAAATAGTTCCCACTTTTTTTAAGTATCTTTTTTAAAGATACAAAATGTTATTGATTATTTTCTGGAGTAAGCTTTTAAATTTTCGTAGCAGACGATAAATATTTGCGTTTGGAAATTCAAAAGTTACAGCGCGTTCCATATGACGTCGCTGATTGGTTAATATATGCGAATATACAAACTGAAATCGGAGTCTAAAAAATGAACAAAAATAAATTCATTTTTCAGGTTAAGCAATATGACTATGAACTATTGAAGTTTTCTAGAAATCTGTAATGGGGTTTTACATTTTCCTACGGATACGAAACCGCAAGTCTATGGCTAATCGAGTTTTTTCCATGCAAAAATATTCAGATGACTTCCAAACTTTAGTTCCACTAGTTCAAGCCTTTACAGCTAGGGCATTTCCTGTGAAATCCATATCTTCATATCAATTTCATTTCCACCAAATGTTAGGATAAATTTCCACTTCGACATTTCCTGTTCCCCAAGAACTGCTGTCGGCTGAATACTTCACTGAATTCTATAATCCTAATGTCTTCAACTCACCTTATCAATCATTATCTATCCACTTTAACCATAGACTCTTCTTATCCTATAACTTCTCTCACACCATTCATCAATTTTAACGGTAACTATCTACCTTGAGGGACTGACGAGACTTGTATTGCCTGAACTTAAATATAAATAAAAGCAAACTTGATTTACAACCTTTCAACCGTTGCATCCCACGGCCTTCTTCAGATGTTTATTTTCATACACGATAATATTCTTCAATTTATCAGCGAATGGCGAGGTTTCCATGAGAGAACTGTAACAAATACGCAGTAAATGATCAAAGACACCCCCCACATATATATATATATATATATATATATATATATATATATATATATATATATGTATTGTGATACAACGAATAGTCTGTCTGTGGATGACAATATATACGCTCATAAAAAAAATATTTTTCAGGTGATTTCCCTGGGGATGAAATATGAATTTGTAAACACTCACAATTACTGCTACTAATACAAAACTCTTGAATAAAACGAATCAAGTTCTCTCAGTCACTGACGTATCTATCTAAAATAAATATGCTTAGAATTCACGTTAATTCCTGCCGAGCGCTAACTGGTTAGGGGTAGATTTTACGACTGTTGCCAATTCAGCCGGATTTTGATCCTAGCTAGAGGCATCCCACTGATGAGCTGCGATACAGCGAAACAGTCTGTCTGTGGATATATATATATATATATATATATATATATATATGAATTCATTAGTGTCATATGTTAAATTTCTATTAAAATTCTAGCCATCGCTTTCACAAAATAATTAAAATTTTCGAGGATTGAAAGTAGTTAAAATAATAGCTGTGTAAAGACGAACCGTCCGTTTAACATTTTTTTTGGTGGGGGGGGGGCGTTTTATTTAGGCCACAGTAGTCCAGTTTTGCCTATTAAAGGTTATAATTTTCGCTACTGATTATCGGAGAATGTCTACAAAAATTTAGGTTATTTGATATTCCAACTTTCTTCAGGTATCTGTCTCGCTACTCCGTAAGCTACTTGGAATTACAAACGGAACACTTTATACCCACGCATTCTATGCTTAGGGGGATATGACAAATCAGTTGATATTTACCAGTTGTATTCACCTTTGTGTCGCTTGTTCCATAAACCAGAAAATTAGTCATCTGATGCACACCCCAGCCTAAATTGGTCAGGAATATACGCATGTAGGCTCGCAGCAAAAATTTTATTTCTCATATTTTTCGTTCGTATTAGCTTATATGTGTATTAAGCTAGTTAAACTTTACATACCTATAATCACTTAAGTAGGCGTGTTTTTTGCTCATAGTATGCAGGGATTGACAAGATCTTGAGGTTCGCAATCACTATAATATCGACTACAGCTAACCTCCGATAAGTGTTATATTATCAACATTTTATTTTATAAACGGCGGGAAATGTTTAGACAAACGTGCAGGCCAACCAGGTGCAAAAAAAAGGTTAGAATAATTTTTAAAGCTGAGTTTTGAACATCTATTCGCTTCAATTATATAAACGTTTATAAAAATGATACTTTCATTATTTTAGGTTATAACGACTAAGAACAGTCACAAAAAAATCCTTTCAGACGTAAATCATCCATGAGCGACATTACATCTACCATTCTTAATGGTAGCTTAGGCTTAAGGAACGTTGCTGATGGTAACGTCCTGGCGTCCATGTTGAATCGAATGCCTTGTCTAGGATCTTTATCAATCCAAAGCCTTGCCAGTTAATCGTTGAGCCTTGAAATACGAATGATACGCGCGTATATATGGAAAACGTTTAAGTCCTCAGTTGATTGTAGTCGCTGATCAGCAAAGCTTCAGCAAATTATGATGCTTAGTGTTTAAGGTTTAAAATATTTTTTTATAAAGCTAAAATAGCCATGCTACAATTAATGTGTTCAGATATTCTAATTTCTTTTTTTTTAATAAGTTTGCCAAACGAAATAATGTCTTTCTGTTGGAAGAAGCTGCTGAGATATTTTAATAATAGATGCCAAGATAAACAAAGAGAGTGACATACCTAATCCTGAAGAAACATGGCTGCAAGTGTAAGCGTCCGCACTTCTGAATACACAAGCCCACACTCTATTAATATCTCCTTGAATAAGATGTCTTATTATTGTTGACCAATCCTCGATAGACAGCGAGTCTGCAAATGACACGCTTGAAATTATATTAAAAATATACTAATACGAAATTTGTCTTATTATAGAGAACTAATTATGTACAGCTGGAATGATATGAAAGCCATCATCACATTCAACGTTAAATAATACTCAGATAACTCGAATTATTTGTTATTTGTTTTTCATTAATCCTCACGTGTTTTGGTTTTAGGTGTTAATAGGTGAGAACGTGTGAGCGTCTGGATATTAGATGGCATTTTTGTAACAATCATGTATGGTTAATTCCTGATGATGATAGAGGACTTGTCTCTATGTTTTGCCATCATATTTCTAGTTAGTCTTGCCAGAGTTGGTTGTGTAATTACGTTTGTTAACACTTCCGCTGCTAACTACGGAGATCTTATCTTATTTTTCTTATCTTGCTCCAGCTGGCTAAGTACGGAATCCTACGTTTTTTGCATACCGCTGGTATGAGTGTCCCGTTGCGCCATCTATCGTAAAATACGGGGTATTCTGACTGTTCTGTCATGCAAATTATTAGTCAGCCTCGATTTTTTCTCTACGTCATGGTAGTTTCGTATCTAATTTGAAAAATGATGAAGATCAGCTCTACAAGATTCGTCCTGTTTATGGTCACATTCTAAACAGGTTCAAAGCTGTGTACACTCCTGAGGAAAAACTTTCCCTAGAAAAAGGGATGCTCAAATGGCGTGGCCGTGTGAGATTTCGGGTCTATAATCCTCAGAAGTCTGACAAATATCGGATGAAAGGGTACATTGTTTCTGAGTCGAGTAGTGGTTACGTCTGTAACTATGAACTCTATTGTGGTATTGGCAGAACGGTTCAGCAGATCTGTGGTAGACTTCTGGAGCACCTATATGGCTTTGGCTATAAAGTGTACTTGGACAACTATTACAACAGTGTCGCATTGGCCAAATACTTTCTGGAAGATGAGTGGAAAGTTCATGTTTGTGGTACACTTCGGCTGAACTGTGGTGCTCCTCGTGACCTGCGACAGGAAGCTGATCGCCTTCAGCGGGGAGAGGTGACATTTCGTAGGGATGGAGATGTGTTAGTGCTCGTGTGGAAGAACAGACGCCCAGTGAAAATGATCTCCACTCTCCATGACTCTAGGATGGAAGATTCTGGTACTCAGGACAAGAGCAATCAGCCAATTCGAAGACCTGCATGTGTGCTGGACTACAACAAACATATGTCAGGTGTTGACAAACTGGACCAGATGGCAAAATACTATCCCTGTACGCGCAAAACCATCAAGTGGAGCAAGCAATTTGTGCTATATTTGTTTCAATTGTGCATTGTGAACTCCTACATCCTGTACAACAAGGCAAATCCACAGAAAAAACATGCATTGCTGGATTTCACTGATTGATAGCATTCATGCAGAATTCTGCCGCCCCCGACCATCATTCCTCTGACTCTGAAAAGGAAGGGGAAGCTCCTCAAGCTGTGGTATGTTCAAGGGAACCTAAAATTGATCCTGCCAATCGCCTGGTTGGTGGAATCAAAGCTCATTACTTGGTAGAAATTCCACCAACCAATAAGAAAAGGTACCCTTCCAAGCCATACAGAGTTTGCAAAAAAGCTGGAAAACGCTCAGAAAGAAGGTACTTCTGCAAAAAGTTTGACGTCCCATTCCACAAAGGACAATGCTTCAAAAGATATCATGTGTACCCATTACTGATCTGGTAAGTCATTCCCAGGTATATCCATGAAAATGGAATTCTGTAAAACACACTGGTGCCAGTTTTCTGTGTAATAAAATATGTAGGTTGAAATTTGGCATTTTCTTTAAAAATGGCTGGCCTGATAGGGGAAGCACTGGACAAATGAGTAGCTGGGAAAGTGTTAATTGGGATATGATTGGTGCGTTTTCGAGCGAACGGATTCGGTCAGATCGTCCGCGAGTATCATTCTTTAAGTATGGGTTTTATAAAAATTGGTGGGTGAAGTGTACTTCGCGTGTGTTTATCGATGTGAATATTTTTTATTATTATTTATTCTAAACATTTGTTTCGTATTAAAGCATGTTCTCTTGTTATTACTTTCTTTTAATATTGTCTATTTTCATTGGTTAAGAATATATCCCAGCAGTCATCAGTAGAATTTGTCTATATTCTCTTTTTTAGGTAGGGAAAGGGAGTATTCTTAGCATTCATTCCCAGTAGATTGTAACTAACCTGTTCTAAATAACAGACAATGTGGTTTCAAGAATAATATCTAATATGTTATATTGTTCAAGTGAACACAGTGCGAAAGAAAATGCAGACGTGAAGGTATCGGGAGACTGAAAATGAGACATGTAATTGTTATGAAACATTTGACAGTTCTCAATATTGACATCATCCCAGATAAAGATACGCATGAAATATCTCAGTTGAGAAAATATCAAAAACATATTTCATTGGATCGTTCGTATATATTGAAACAGATTTTAGTTTCAAAATGCGAAGAGAAAGTTTTAAGATGATCATTATTGAACTATTACAAATTACCAAAGAGTTTAAAATATCAAGGTATTCTTTTCAAGGCAGCCTGTACAAGCCTAGGGTCTTATATGAAATATATGTCAAATCTTCCATATTAGACAAAGAAAATCAATAAAATCTAGTGAGGTTAACAATATCCAGTGTCCGTTTGTTAGATTAACAAGTCGATGATGTAGGAATATTGATGACTAAAATGTCAGTTTATAAGATATCACTTACAAGGATACTACTTAGCATAGTCTAAATAGATCAGAACCTAAGATTGGAATAAAAGATTTCACCTTCCCGGAATCCAACATAAATTTCAGGATGTTTAGTTAGTGATTGCCAAACACTTCAGATAATTCGGAATTGGCCATAGAATAGGCTGCGCTAGGCATAGTTTCGCACAATATCGCAAATAGCCACAAAACTAAAAGATTAACATGAAACTCGTCTGATCGAGGCTTTCCCACGGATGTCATACATAGCACCAAACCAGTCCAGAAATATCTAAAATGTCAAGTGCATGCAACTGTTTACAAACGGCTATGACTGAGGGATCTTGGTGAAGACCGCACGTTTTCGAACATGGTGAACTGCGCTACGGAATCGCAAACAAAAAAACCGTAACAAATTATATAAATCCCATCACCTGAGGTTTTCAACAACAATAACAGTTAATATGAATGACATATCCCGTTCCCACCCCTTCACCGTTGAAACTGTTATATGTAGACATCTCTTCTACGCCAATAGCTTCATGTCACGCACATCTCGCCTGTGGAACTCCCTTCCTTATTCCTGTTTCCCTGACAAATATAATCTCCAACTATTTAAGTGTAATGTCAATTGACATCTCCAGTTGCCTTGATCTATCCACTTCCCTTGTCCACATCCTTTCACCTTTCATTCCTATCTGCTCTTGCTCCAAATCTTCTGTAAACCCTTTGCCTTGATCGATCCACTATCTTTCTCCACATCCTCTCCTTTACCACTCCTATCTGCTCTTCCTCCAAACCTTCTGTAACCCCTTGCGTGCTAGTGGCTTCCAGCCTTGCTTGGGGTGATAAGCTTAAAAAAAAAAATGAAACTCCAACAGAAAATAATGGTATAATCAAGATATTGACATTAAATATGGCTCAGACAAAATGTTAAGAATTGTGCTCCCATCAATACTGGAAAGTTGGATATGATTTAATGGACTGGAGAAACTTATTTTCCTGAATGTGTGTTTTAAGAGAAAGATTTTAGAAATCTCCACCTGACTACAACAATTTCCGCTTAGTCAATGAAGACCGAGGGTTTCCTCATGATGTCTAATTTTACCATTAACAATACCATCGCGGCGAATCATCAAATAAAGCGAAAAGACTCTTCACTGAGATAATAAAAAGCGAGCAAATTTTAAATATATTGATGAGAATTGTTGTAGTTTACGTACGGACGATAATGGGTATGTTCCCATTCATATAAATAAAGTGGTAAATACTGTATGTTGGTCTGGAGTTGGAGATTCGTCTCCAGCTATGCTGTTCAAAATCTCTACCTCTGAACAGAAGGGATCCCCAGACGAGGCTATGTCGAAGGTTAGAGTCTCGTTTCAGGAAACAGTTACCCAACCCTCTTTTATACGGGGAATTTTTAGCCAAGCCTACGGGCTTGGACACCCAACATTAAATTCGGTCTTGTGTACATCTGACCACGTGGTTGGTAGATACCCTGCAGTTGGAGATTCGTCTCCAGCTATGATGGTCAAACTCTCTGCCTCCGAGCAGAAAGAATCCCCAGACGAGGTTATGTCGAATGCCAGAGTCTCGTCTCGGGAAACAGCCACCCGACCCTTTATACCGTGTCTACGGGGACTTTTTGAAAAAAATATTACCGGCGATACATTTTGAAGAAAAAAATATTACCAGAAATTAATTTAAAAAAATATATATTAACATCAATAAAAATTTTAAATAAACCATTGAGTTTGCCGTAGACCAAACGCAACCAAGGAATGGATGGAATATAAAAAATGAAAAATACCAGTCATCATGGTTGTCCTTCCTGTCCGAAGAAGACTTTTGAAACACATCAACTGATCTGGAGGTAACACAAGAAACCATGTCTGAAAGCACAAATTCTGGAGCAGTGGGGACACGAGATATCGTTGTTGGGACCAATGCCAAAGTTTCATTGTTCTCTATGAATATTGATATTTTGACACCGGCTGGGCTTCTTCAATGTTTAAACATGTTTGGTTGACAACAGTAAACGATCGCGCCCTGTCGGTTACACACTCTGCCAACTCATTTGCCCTAATCTTGCACCATTGGGGGTTAGTTTTGATGATGTCTTTGTCCATTTCCTTCAGTCGGCCTTGTTATCTCATTCCATGTAGCAACCATTCGTACAGCAATAAATACACTACTTTGCTAAAATCCGATCTATTATCAGCTATAGAAGAAACAGTACTATCACATGATATATCACTTTGCTATTCATCATGAGTGAGAAAAAAACAACCTTTTCTCACTAATCTTCTAACATCATTGCCTACACGATATCTCTAACTTTATATAATATATCCAATTTCTAGAAAAACCTCAAATCAATGGCGCATAAAATGAAACAGAATTAATTTACAAGAATCATTGTTTTACTAACAATAGAAAGGCATGTCTGATGTAAGATATTTACAATTCTAATATCCCATCCCACTTTGTGTTGACTGTAGAGTTTTGCGAATAGGAGCAATACCATATACTTATAACGAATTTGATGTCTTCAAGTAGGAAGATGAAAGAAGTAGTAATAAGGAAGGTCCTCAAGCATATCTTATATTGATACACCATCGGTTTACACACCTTTTTCTCAACATAGTCCTTATATATTTAATAGATTTATTCCATCTGAGAAGGTCACAAATCTCAGCTTCGCAAAATTCAGCTAGCTTCAAATGTAAACAATTCTTAACAGCAATTTACATTTCTTAATAACCAGTTAAAGGTCGGCACAGTTTGTCACTCTTAGTTCGGCTGAACGAGATAGCACGTTAGGTGGTGATAAAGAAGAGGAATCTATGGTAATGAAGTGGCTATATCAGCAGCCAGACGAATTTTTCGATGCTGTAATACATGAAATTATTTGTGGGTGGAACTGCGATTCAATAATGTGGCGACAACTTTAACAAGTAAGCATGTGAACCTGTGATGTATAACGTTATATTTAGGCAAGATATGTTTGTGTTCATTATTCTAGAACACAACTAGAATAAGTATTTTTAGACTTGTTTTCTGGTGTCGACTCCAGATCAATTGATGAGTTTCAAAAGTTTTCTACGGACCATTTGAATTTCGCTTTGATTCATCATCGCATATATTAAGAAAATAATCATGCATTTTCATTTAATTATCACATGAAAAAACATCTAATCTTGCGTTTCATTTCGTTGTTCGCATAATGTAAAAGACTTATTTTCAGACACACGATGCCTTCTGGTTTGTCTTCCGAATCGAGGTGTGTGCATGTGACAGCTTGCCAGTCAGTTTAAATAAACATAGATACGTTTCTTGAAAGTAGGATGTTAAATTCATTAAGCTTCTTCGTAAAGATTAGGCATTTTTTTAAACAAAGTATCGAACACCAAACCGTGTAAAAACAAGGAAATCTTAAAGAACTTGTCAACAGAAAGAAAAGTTCTACTCAGAATCAGGAAAGTACTTTTTGGACATATAATGATGAAGGATGGTTAGAAAACTCCAATGGGGCACTTAAAGAGCAAGTGAGATTTGGAATGATAGTGCATGACTTACCTGACGAGCATGTGTCAATGGATGGCTGAACGTGGGTGGCAGATATAATTAGCAAAAAAGAAAAATTAGTAACGGACACAAAGGATGTTTGGAAGTCTATGCTCCCTTAAGTCATCAGGAGAGGCGGCATATAGAAAAAGTCGTATTTCTTCTGCTAAAATATTTAGATTTTTGATGATTAAATACTAAAGTCATCACCCAATTTCTTTCGTAGAGAAGTTTCTTTAGGAAATTCTAGTTGCACCCCTATATATATATATACACATATATGTGAGTATACGGAAACATCTAAGAAGATATATGAAATTACCCATGTATATCAGTACACGTGTACCTGTATAAGTGACTGTAGATGTGAAAGATCGTATGTGTATGAAATTCACATAGATGTGTTTACAATATGATGGAGCATGATCTCTAATATTGCGTTAAAATGCCACTCCAGATTAAATTAATACTAAATTTTAAGTAATAGAATTTACCAATGTAAAAGTAGTCCCTAATCAATCTCATAAATAAAATTCAAACTGATAAAGATATCATCTTAATAATCACTTACTACTAGATGTAAACTTATATTTGAGAAAAGATTTCTAGTGTTTTAATGTAAACTCTACATACCTCTTAATCGACTATTTCACATTAAATCACCAAAATGTCCGTAATAAGGTTTTTAAAAAAACTTTAACATATAATTAAATGGCTTAGACAGTTTAAACTGAAAAATTTACGAAATCTCAAAGTAAAAAAAAAAAAAAAAAAAAAACGCATATTCAAATAGAAGTTAATGACACTTGTTTACAACCTCTTTCTCTTTTTTTTCTCTCTTTTTCTTTTTCTCTTTTTTCAATATAGATTTCTCTCTATCCCACTTCCTAATCAAGATATAACTTCCGTTAACAGATTTAAAGTGTCAATGTCTAGATTTCAGCGAATATTTAAATTTGAAACAATAGAAATGTTACATCTAACTCAACGCTGTCTCTCTACCTCCCTACACTGCCCCACTTCGTGAGTTTCCTTATTATTGCCCGTCATAAATGTGTAAATATATTTTCATTTTTTCATTTCAACTTTGGAAATAAATCTGATGATCCACTGTCCTTTGGAAGGGCTGTGGTGAAATAATTTATTATATGGAACCTTAAAGTGGTCTGTTTTTATTTAAATTATTAGCTCTGTTTTACATTGAGCTCTCTGGATTCTATCCTCATTGGGTCTACCCATACGGATTACCTAGTTTTTCCTAAACTATATATATATATATATATATATATATATATATATATATATATATATATATATGTGTGTGTGTGTGTGTGTGTGTGTGTGTGTGTGTGTGTATGTGTGTGTGTGTGCGCGCGCGTGTGTGTATGTGTAATAAAAAAGAACTCGTTCAGTTAATATTCATAGTATTTGAATCTAGATGAAAAGACACACATAACTTAAAATTGAAGTATGCATATTTGCGTCAACAGTTGAAAAGACTCAAGATGGCGTCTGCTGTCCAAGTCAACGCACATTGTGTTCCAACCTACACCGATTTTCCCGTCCACCGACATTATTTTTGGCGCTCAGCAAGGCTTCGTTTTGTTCGGGCCTGCGGCTCTGAGTGAAAGAGATGATAGTTATCTCTCGTCCACTGATAATATCCTTAATAACTTTTTCTCCCCAATTTACATGGGATCTCTTATCTCGCAGCGAAAATAGTCTGCTTTTCTTTGAACTTCGTAATCCGTGAATGTATCGATTATAAAACGTAGAGAGTGGAGAGAGAGAGAGAGAGAGAGAGAGAGAGAGAGAGAGAGAGAGAGAGAGAGAGAGAATTGAGGGAATGATGCGACGGGCTATGAGAAAAAGGATATTTTAAGAAAAGAGAAAGATACGCTAAATTGCAAACGAGAGTGGTAATATGTTGCTGGATACTGAGATATATAGATATTAACGTGGTTGGTGAAAATGGATGAGAGAAAGAATGAATTAGAAGGTCGCTGATCTGATGGAATGGATTGGAACAATGAAGCAAAAACTGAATATAATGCGTAAAATATTATTAATAATAATAATAATACTAAGAAGAAGAAGAGCAAAAAGAAGAAGAAGAAGAGCAAGAAGAAGAAAACAAAAAGAAATAGAGGAAAGAATAAAGAAGGCGAAAATTAAGACGTAACTAAAGGTGAAAATATTACAAAAGTAGAAAAAGAAATATACAGGAAAGAAAAATGAAGAAAATCGATGAAGAAAGCAGATAAAGAAAATGAGAAAATCAAAGAAAGATATCGAACAAGGAAAAAGAATAATGAAAATGAAACAAGTAAAGGAAAAGAAAAAAAGAAAGAAAAGAAGTATAACAAGGAAAAAACAAAAATAGAAAGATGAAAAGAAGAAGCAATAGAAAATAAGACAAAGAAGAAGAGCAAGAGGTAGAAAATGAAAATAAAATGAAATAGAATGAAAAAAGAAGAAAATAGACAAACAGGAGGAAAGGGAATTCGAGGAGGAAAAAGTAGAAAATGAAAAGAAAAAAGACGAAAATCGAACTGGAAGATAAACAACTAGAAGTAGAACAATAAAAAGAAATAGCAATATTTGAAAAAGTATTAAGAAGAAGAAGAAGAAGAAGAAGGAGAAGAAGAAGAAGAAGAAGAAGAAGAAGAAGAAGAAGAAGAAGAAGAAGAAGAAGAAGAAGAAGACGAGGAAGAATTAGTAAAATTAAAAAAAAAATTGAGGTCGAAAATTAAGAAGGAAACATGAAACTGAAGTGGAAAAGAAAAGTAGAAGAACAAAAATTAGATTAAGAAAGAAGAAATAGAGGAACGAAAAAGAAAACAAGAAAATTCAGGAGCAAAAGAAAGACGTAGAAAAGTAAAGAAAAAAATGAAAGAACACAAATAAAAAAGAAAATACAACGAGAAGGAAAAAGAATAAGAAATAGAAACAACATCGAAAACTAATAAGCACTGAATAATGGAGTGAATAATGTGAAGGGCTCATGAATGAAAATCGAAAAAAAACCGATAAGTTACATTGATATTTAACAGAAAAAAGCAGAGATTAGTGTGATTGTTAGCCTACAGGGATGCAAAGCTTCATTATTCGCTCTTGTGATGCAACATAGACTAAGGTACATTATAATCGCAGGCTTTTCGCTTACGAGAGAGAGACGTAGACTGACACAAAAAAAATCATATATATATGTATATATATATATATATATATATATATATATATATATATATATATATATATATATATATATATATGAAGTTATTTTTATCCTTATACATTATTTTTATAGTTACAAATATTTAAGTAAATGCTCTGTTTATAATAAACAGTATTAACCAACATTTACCGGCCTGGGTGTTCATAGAAAATATTCGTCCTCCGACTGGAACCGATCCGGTATCATATAGCCTGACGTGCCTTTACCGATTGGGCCACAGAGGAGCGTTCGGTTAGCAAGGTCTATTTTACTGTCTTTAAACTACAATCCTGCTAACCGAACGCTCCTCTGTAGCCCAATCGGTTAAAGGCACGTCAGGCTATATGACGGTTCCGAATAGGATACAAGTTCGATTCCTGTCGGAGGGCGAATATTTTCCATGAAAAATTTCTCTGACATTCAGACCTGTAAATGTTGTTTAATACTGTTTATTATAAACAGAGCATTTAATTAAATATTTGTATCTATAAAGAGAATGTATAAACATAAAATAATTAAAGGATTTTGTCCATTTCATAATATATATATATATATATATATATATATATATATATATGTATGTATGTATGTGTGTGTGTGTGTGTGTGTGTACATATATATATATATATATATATATATATATATATATATATATATATATATATATATATAGCGAGAGAGGGAGAGGAGAGATAGCATAATCTAGAATGATCAGTGGTTAGACGAGGTCAATCCGCTCAGATATTCGGACATGATGACATGTAAGAACTATGAGAGTCATCAACGACTGCTGACTTTTTCGTCAAACACAAATGTCAATCACAATGTTTTGCTGAAAACGAAACGTTGTATTGTTTTTTTGTTAAGCCTAACTATCCTTTCCAGGAAGTTACAATGTTTGTGGCACGCATGTCAGTATTTTCACTTCCTTGAGAAATCCATCATAGTGAGATTCGTAACGTGAGATTAATGTTCAGAACACTCCCCCACGTCAACATAAATATATACATCCATGCACAATGGCTGGCTACTCGTTTCCAAGCATGTCTGTCTTCTAGGACGGTTATCTAATCCCTATTTTAACGACAACCACTGTTCTACTGAGCATATCATAGTTATAATAATGATTGTGTCAGGCTTCTTTTATGTGCTGTGTCCCTTTAGGTGATCATGGTCCACCATATCATCTTGTCCCTTGCAGATCTTTAAATTTTGTCTGTTTGTAATTTCTCCTAAACTGTGACTGACATCCATTTTCTCAAGCACATTAAATATGTCCCGCGTTACTTTCCCCTCTCCCTATTCCCCTCTATTTGTCTTGTGAGTATCAGAATTTCCAAGCTCACCTTCCTCATTACGTACCCCAGAAATTTCAACTGCCTCTTCCTGATGTTAAGTATATGTTTCCTCTTTGTTTCCTTTTTCTCTAAAACCTCGCCATTGCTCAAATGTTTTGCCAATGGTATCTTTAGCATCCTTCGGTAGAACCACGTTTCTTCGAGTCTCTTCTTCATCATTGAGGAGATATTCCAGCATTCGATGTCATAAAGGAGGACAGATATAACGTAGAATTACAGTACACATGTCTTTTTGTTTCCTGTGAAATTTTCCAGTCTTTTAATATTCTGCTGAGCATTTGGAAGGCGTCTTTGTCCATCCCAGTACCTATTCGGATCTCAGTGTCAGACATTCTCTCCTCCTGCTTGATTTTGGTATCTCTGACCTGTAATTCGCGTTTTGAACTCATCTTTTTTGCTGATGACCATGCATTCTGTCTTCTTTTAGTTTATGTTTAATCCTTTTTCTCGCTCTTCTTCGCTACTTAGCCACTGATTTAATTTATATACAAACTGTAGAATTGTCTGCCCATTCAAATCTTATTGAACTCTTCCAGTTTCCAGCGCTTAAAAACGTTTTCTCTATTCATTTTCTCTCTTTTTGTCACATTGATAAGACTAGTTAATTAAATTTGATTTTTATATGTTCGTGAATTTCATTACTACTCTATATTCCCATTTGTTCTCGGTGGGTTAAAGTTTCATTTCTAGTCAACGAAATTACATCAAATTTCGAAAGGCGTTTTCAAGTCTTGACATGAGAATATATCATAACGTTTTTGCATGTAGATATTTGAATTGGCTTGTCGTGTTCAAATTCCGGCCTATTTCATCACTATCGGCGCAGTGCCTATGGGAAAATCACGAATCTACTTGTAGATTAAATAGTACCGTAGAGTACAAGATAGGAAACAATGTGCCATATAATAGAATATACTACGCTATCTAGATTTGGATTGAAACGAGTGAGTAAACCCCCCCCCCAAAAAGGAACAGACGAAAGAAGGGAAGCTTTATTCAATGCAATTTGATTACAGCTAATAAATGAAGTTCGAATATTTCTTTTATACTCGAGTAATTCTAGGAGGAGACAACTATGGGTGCCTTTAACACACTATAAAAGAATGGGAATAAAAAACCCTGGGAAAATCAACTATAAAATAAATGAATTATTTTTCACAGATTATAAAAAAATGTAAAGGCTTTAATAATGTGCATTTTGAAGGGATATTGCATTTAAAATATATCTGTATTAAGCCAATAAAAACATGATCTGTCTCTCTTACTGCCCCCTCAGCTATCTGGTAAATAGCAGAGTCGAACGATGTATATATTACTTTGAATTCTTAAAGACGGTGATATAAAAGTAGAGGCTACCTTAATCATTAGGAAGGTGTAAGATATTTTTGTGCAATTATTATAATAATATATTAGAACACAATATGCTTTTATTTTAAAATCAGGTATTATTTCCCGAACAACCAAATAATACTAAATACATCGACATTTATCCTGCTTAATTCCTAAGTAAAAATGCTGGAATATAGTATTTAATTAGGAAGGGGTTAAATATTTTTGTGCAACTATTATAATAATATGTCAGAACACAGAAATTTGTATTCTAGTATCGGACATTATTTTTACAAAAACCTAATATTATATTTATATATATATATATATATATATATATATATATATATATATATATATATATATATATATATATATATATAACTTAATATATATATATATATATATACAACTTAATATACATATATATACAACTTAACCGCGTACAGGGAATTAGACATTAAGGACATCGGGCAATACCGAGACGACGGGCTCATGGTAGTGAGGAGCTCTACAAATTTTAAAACAGATAAGATTAGAAAGATTATTTATAGTGAATTCGGAAAATTAGATCTAAAAACTATAGTAAACACTAAATTAAAAAGGGTAAATTTCCTCGACGTAACACTAGACTTAATAAACAAAAATTACACACCTTACAGAAAACCTAATATTAACCCCTTGTATGTACACCCTAAGTCAAACCACCCTCCATCTATAATTAAGCATATACCCACATCAGTAGAGAAAAGAATAAGCATGAACTCCGCAAATAAAGAAATATTCCAAGCACATAGTAAGTTTTATAACACGGCCCTGAAAAATAGCGGATGCAAAAACGCTGACATAAGCTATACAAACAATAGCACTAATAGTAAGAAGAATAGGAAAAGAAAGATCATATGGTATACACCTCCGTTCAACCAAATGGTCAGTACTAAACTTGGGCATAAGTTCCTAGCTTTAATTGGTAAACACTTCCCCACAAATAGCAAACTGAGCGAAATCTTTTATAAAAACACCCTAACGTTAAGTTACAGCTTCACTGAAAACCTAGAAAGAATCATAAAAAAGCATAATAGTAAAATCCTAGAAAAACACGCATGCCAAAACAGTGCCAATAAAACTCCTAAACTGCAATTAGACAGAAAAAATGAAAAATCATGTGATTGTAGAAACCCTAATGACTGCCCGTTAGAAAACAGATGCCTCACTAAATCCGTGGTATACCAATGTACCATCTCATCCATCGAGAGTCCTAACACTGACAGGATATACATTGGTTCAACAAAGAATAAATTTAAAATTAGATGGAGACAACACAAAAGCTCCTTCAACAACATCCAAAATAGAAATCAAATATCTCTATCGCAATACTACTGGCATTTAAAGGAAACGAACAAAACACCGAAAGTAAAATGGAAAATAATAAATAGAACTAGAACTTGTAAAACCTGGGACGACCCATGCCCTTTATGCCTACATGAAAAACTGCACATCATTAGATTTCTAAATAGTGAAAAGTTATTAAACCACAGACATGAGTTAACGGTTTTCTGCCGACATCAACAGATTTTCGCATTAAATAATTAATAAATAGATATAAACAAATAAAGTCCATAGTTTCAAAGCCTTAAAAGCTCAGCCCAATAATTATTGAGAAAAGACCTTTGTTAAAGTATTAAAAAAAGCCATCTGAATAAACAAATAAATAAACAGATTAAATAGATAATAATGAAAGACGACCTTCTCGATACTTAACGACCCGCGGCAAAGCCATAAAAAATTGCCGTTTGACCATCCTAACCTACTATCACTCTTGAAATAGACCCCCCATTGTAACTTGACATACATTTTTCGAAGGGGACTGGTCTGTAGATAAAAATTAATTCTTAGATCGTTGAACCACCTAACCAAAATGGCCGACACTAGCCGTTTCCATAGCAACTAATGTTCCAAGAGACCGCACATATAAACACGCGCTAACCAAAAGATACCTTATTCCCAAATTCTCGCTTGACAAGGAAGCAGGTCCAGGCACCTTAAGTCAACATAACTTCAAAAATTATGTTAGGGGTCTCGGCTCTCGCTTTTGAAACATGAGAACTCTTATGTAGCGAAGGAATCATATTTTTAAAAACAATATATATATATATATATATATATATATATATATATATATATATATATATATATATATATATAAACAAGTATGGGATTGGTATATACGGAATAAATTCCAATAACCAACAATTATTATTCTTAAAAGAGTGCTCAATACAGAGTTGAGCAGATATAATTATTTCTTTAAATATTATAACATAAATATGTTATAACATCACTACAAAAATAGCCATTTTGTTTCAACACCCCCGGTGTCTTCTCAAGTGATGATGTTGAATGTCTTGAAAGACATTGAACTTCATCACTTGAGAAGACACCGGGAGTGTTGAAACAAAATGTCTATTTTTGTAGTGATTTTATAACATATTTATGTTATAATATTTAAATAAATAATTATATATATATATATATATATATATATATATATATATATAATAAAGTGAACATAGAAGTCAACATGACTATCGATTGCATCTAGCATGAAACAGACTGTCGCCTCTAAGTGTTGACTTCTATGTTCACTTTTATATTTACACACGCTCTATCTCTGATATTGAGCACTTTATCCCACAAATTTTGCACATTTTAAGACTATATTTCTTTATATATATATATATATATATATATATATATATATATATATATATATATATATATATATATATAAATTTATCCTGCTTAAATTCTGATCAAGAATTCAGTAATACAATACAATTTTAACTTATTATGATACTGTGAAATAAATGAGAGAAAATTACATTTCTTTTGTTCAAAATCTCAACATAACAATTAATAATTGTTAATTGGGATCCAGTTCTTTACCGTGTTCGACTAGACAAAGGAAATATAATATCGTATAGCATATTATACCACCATTATGGCTTATATATATATATATATACGTACGCACGCGCAAACAAGTATCCACGGAGAACAAAAAATACATATATATACATACACTAGCAAAAACAGATAGAGTACTTACACAAACACAGGAAGAATATGTGTGTATATGTGTATATACATATGCATATATGCGTATGCTGATTCCTTATTATAAGACAGTATGTATATATGGGTACGGAATTTATATATGCAGTCTAACAGGGATAGGAAGACATCTCTCAACAACACATCTATCATCACCACCTCTCATACCAAACCTAATGGTTTTATTAACACTTAGGCAGATATTTATTGTTGACAATAGTTCAGAAAAGAGTTCAAGGCTCACTAACAAATACATTAAACGAACATATGGGAAATTTATTCTTTTAAATATTTATTCTTTTAATTTGCCCATAAAAGGTCAAGAGACCGGAAACGGGTGTAGCAGAAGTATTAGTTACTTTGTTGACTCTTCTGAATATTTAAAAAAAATCATAATAACTTACATCGGTGAATTTAGTTTTGAACAAAGCGAAGTTCTATATAGTCTTCAACGTAAAACTTATTTAGCTAATTGAGTTTTGTTTAAAACTATTTAATTTAAGAGAAATAAAATGGCGCTATTTACTGAAATGTGAAAGCTAAATATTTCGTGGAAAATGAATTTTCAATAAGAGGAACAGAAGAAGATTGTGAATAAGCTACTGAACTAGACTGCGTGAATGGTTGGCAGAATATGGTAAGAAGAGATAGCAACAAGATAAACATTGTCAGTAGTCACAAAGGACTGGAAATTGTGGAGAACCATGATCGTCCACTTCCTGAAATGGCACAACACTAGAAGAAGAAATAAAATGAAGAAGGTTCTGTCATTTAAAGAGAAGGAAAGGCTCAGAGAGAGAAGATAAAACAACAATGTCTGTTTAATTTGTAAGATTTATCATTTTACAGCAATTTTCTTTAAAAATATTTTCGATTGTAAATAAAAAGTATTTTAATGAAAAAAAAGATTTCATCTAATAAGAATCTGTAAAATTCAAAAAGTATTTTTCTGAACTTGGAAAATGCTTCTTTTATTATGGCTTTAATTAATATTTTATTTGAAAAAATTATATTAAAGTGATGCCTTCACATAATCATAATTATTTAGCGTGATTCATTTGTCTGACATTACAACAGAATTGGTGTCAACTGTATTTATATTTAAAATAAATGGTGGGAAAAACTGTTATGATAGAGATATAAGAGATGAACGAAATAAAGATGAAATATATAAGGTGTGCCGACAGACTAGTGCGTTCGATTCTCACTAGGTGCTCCATACTTTTGGTCTTTTGCCAAATCTAAATTTTGCTTAATAAATCAGTATAATAAGTGTGCTGATTAAAACAAATCCATTGAAAAAGTGGAAGTAAAAATAAAAAAAAAACATTGATAATTGACAACAACAACAACATTAATAATAATAATAATAATAATAATAATAATAATAATAATAATACGATGAAGAAGAAGAAGAAGAAGAGGAGAAGAAGAAGAAGAAGAAGAAGAAGAAGAAGAAGAAGAAGAAGAAGAAGAAGAAGAAGAAGAAGAAGATGATGATGATGATGATGATGATGATGATGGAGAAGAAAAAGAATATGTGGAACAAAATTCTTGTAGCCCTAAAGAGCAAGGCCTCCCAGCATGAGGGGACTATGCAACATGTGCATATAAATAATTACTCCTCACCTTATAAATTCAGACAGAATTGAAAAATAGAAAATAGTCTCTAACGAATCCTTATGAGCATTAACTAACATCCAGAACACTGGATATTGTTATCACGAAAACATGGCAATTGATGATGATTAATTATGTTGAATACACTTGGAAGTGAAAAATCCATGTCCGTAAATGTTTAGCGTAGGGATACTAAGAGGGGGCAAACGGAATGTACGTAAAAACTTTCCCAAATGAACATACAGAAACCTAACAGAACAATAACGTCTGCTACTACTACAATAACTATGACATACACACACACACACACACACACACACACACACAAACACACACACACACACACACACACACACACACTCGCGTACACTTCCACAGACGCATATACATTATCATCTAAAAAAAACGAATTGTACATGAATTTAAGCGCAGTACTAAACTGGCAGCATGAGCTCATCATTTTTCTGTTGAGATGTCTGTAGGTTTTATGCTAAAAGTTCCTTTTCTCGCACTTGTGGAACTACTTTCCGGCTCCATGCTTTCCAACCAACTATCACCTGGAAAGTTACGTATGCAATGGCAATCGCTATCTGTTGTCCTCTTCATTACACTTCCTCTGTTCTCTCTCCTCAGCAATGTTCCTGTTTCTAAACCTTCCACGCCCAGTAAACCTTTACGTCGCGTTGGCTTTGCCGCCTTTATTTCGAATTCGATTTTAAAAAAAGAAGTAAATAAGATTTCAGATCTTAGGCGGATACTTCAGAACTATAGTGTAGAATTAGAATTTAAAAGGAAACGTAAACGCAATTCTAATATGGAGTCTCGGCTTAATTAGCTTTCCAACCGCCATAAGGTTGGTTTCCTTTGCCTTTCATTTAAATATTTCCATGGAAATTATTCAGATGAACCCTTCACTATGGTACCTAGACTCTTTGAATTTAAGTGCAGTGCTAGACTGGCAAGGTATCACACCAATGTACAATGGAGCTGGTTAGATATAACCGTAAATTCTATGCTAAAAGTTTCTTTTTTCACACTTCGCGATTATAGAATTATTATGAGCATTAATTACCTTCCGGAACAGTGAATATTATTAAATAATTACACTCACCTCAGAAATTCAGACAGAAATGGAATGAAGAAAATAGAGTCTAACGAATTCCCATGAGCATCAAATAACATCTAGAATACTTGATATTTTTATCAAGAAAACATAGCAATTTATGTTAATTAATGTATGTTGAATACACTTGGAACTGAAAAATCCATGTACGAAATAGGGGACAAAATCTATGTACGTAAAAACATTCCCAAATCAACATGCAAAAAACTACTACTACGTAAACACACACGCCCGCGCGCACACTCTTACACACACACATATACATTATCATCTGAAACATATATGGTACCTAGACTGTATGAATTTACGGGCAATGCTAGACAGGCGGCTAGATCTCATCAGTTTACAGTTGAGCTCGCTAGATGTAGCCGTAAGTTCTATGCTAACAATTTCTTTTCTTCGCACTTCTCGCTTGTGGAACTTCCTTCTGGCTCCATGCCTTTCAAGCCAACTTTTGTCTTCAAAAATTTAAATGCAATGTCAATCGCTATCTATCGTCCTGCTGGTTTCTCTTTTCTCTTTCTCCTCTTTACCGATGTTTCTGTTACTAATTATTCTACACCGTGTAACTCCTTGCGTCTTAGTGGCTACAGTGCTTTGTTTCAGGTGATACCGATTAAGAAAATATAGATGGCAATATTTGCAGTTTTTCAGGTAGTAACACGTTAGCTTCTTGAAATCTTGGATAGACGCGTCGTCTGACCTTGAATTCGGAATGCCAAAAGTTATATTAACGTTGGTTTAAAAGAGTCGATTGCACGTGATACCTGATTAACCAATGAAAGTTAATCAACACAAATGTAAAATATACAAGAATTTCTTTCTCCTTTTTCTTCATACACCATTTTGATTAACCGTTTAATAAAACCCTTTTTCCATTTTTTTTTATCTCATCAAAGAAACACTACAAAATGGAAGTGCCAGGATGAGTTTAGATAATGAATGCAATCATGGAAAGTTTGGATAAATACCACTCCAAGAGTCGTGAGTTCAATCCCTGTCCGTAGCAGAGAGAACATAAACTTGAGTTATCAAGGCGAATTAACTAAAACTGACACATGGCACGTGAGATTAGAACAATCTACCCACGTGAACTAGATAAAGGGTTTGGTTGGAAATTCCAAGAAGTATCACCTGAAGATGGTCAGAGAGTACAACGACCGATACGTCGTGGATATGGAAATAAAGATTAGGATATCAATCCGAACGAAATATGACCTTCTGCAAATTAATTGAAACAAAATGAATAAGTCTGCTATTATTTACATTTTTTTTAAATTTCTCCTATGAAACATTATCCAGGGCACATGTTAGTACTTCGTATGTCCATTCCACGAAGTCGTTCTCTGCAGGTTGACCACAGATTCTTGACTTGATTTAAATCAGGAGAGTTTCCCGACCAGTCTATATTACTTAGATTTGCTCATTGCTATGGCTTGCCAGTGTGTTCGTGCAGTGTTACAGATTTCGTATGGAGTAACGTCCATTGCGGACAATGGTCGTAGGACAACTAATCGACATTAGAGACAATAGTGTCTGGGCGCGATAAAAATATGATGCAATCATGGATGACGCAATGAGGCCAAACAAATTTCATCATACATCCCGAAAATAGACTGATATTACTGCAAATCACTGCAAATGACCTAATCTGAGGAAAAAATGGAAATCGATTACAAACTATCACTCCAATGAAGCTAAAACTGACCGTATGGTGAAAGAAAAGAAAAAAAAAGCAGCTGTTTCAGTTAATTTGCACAAGAGTGTAAACAGT
>OZ038505.1:6601957-6639457 GCA_964036315.1 Acanthosepion esculentum
CATCTCCAGTTGCCTTGATCTATCCACTTCCCTTCTCCACATCCTTTCATCTTTCATTCCTATCTGCTCTCGCTCCAAATCTTCTGTAACCCCCTTGCCTTGATCTACCCACTGTCTTTCTCTTTCTCCACATCCTCTCCTTTACCACTCCTATCTGCTCTTCCTCCAAACCTTCTATAACCCCATGCGTGATAGTGGCCTCCAACCTTGCTTGGGGTGATACGCTTAAAAAATAAAAAAAATAAAATAATAATAATAATAATAATAATAATTTTAATAATAATAATATTAATAACAATAATAATAATAATAATAATGATAATAATTTTTATTATTGCCATAGTAATAATAATGATGATAATAATAGTATATACTTTCTATATATGTGTATGTTTATGTATTTGAACTTCTGTATGTATATATGCGTGTGTATGTATGTGTATATTTGGGTATAGATTGATTAGTATAAAGTCGCAAATTAAATTTTATATTAATAATGTTTTAATTTTAGAGACATGTTACCAAGATGTATTATTTTGTTATATATATATATGTATGATATGTAATTATTTCTAACTTGTTTTGTCAATTTTTACGCAAAACTTTATTTTTAACCGCATTCAGGCAAAGCATTGAACAGTTATGAGATTTTATTACTGATAATAAGAAAAAAGAAAGACAAAAATGAATGCAATAATAGTAATACTAATAATGGTTGTAGTGGAGATCATGGTGGTGATTGTGATTGTGGTGATAGTGACGTATCGGTTATTTTTAAATGGTCTTTTGTTATTTATTTATTACTTAGTAATTTAGATACATTTTTATATTTTATAAGAGATGCAATACAATAACTTATTATAAACTGTTCTTTAAATATTATTAGTATCTATATGATAGTTGTACTTATGGGTAAAATATATTCATTTAATGACAGGATTAGGGAGATTTGGATATAGTGTCATATTATTTAACATAAGAGAGAAAAAGAGAATAAGTCGAAGAAAATTCCGCTTATGCCGATGTCTGGTGAAGCAATCTGTGTCTCATTGTGACCTAAACGCTTATAAATGAAGATTTTACTTTGTTTTACTGTAATAATAGCAATAATGAAGAAACAAAACTGATTTTACTACTGGTGCAATAATGGCAATAGTGGGGAAAATAGCAGGTGGAGACCTGGCTCCTTGAAAGTGATGGCACTATATTATGGATCTGCTCGGACGCACACGACTCACCCCCATCGTATGGGTAAATACGAACTATAATGCTGACACAACGAAAAATATTGCTAAACCGCATCGGTCATCACGCGGGTCAACAAGGTCCACGATCTTGATATCAACAAGATTAAGGAATTAGACCAAGATGGTACGTACAAATGTTAGGAATTAATGACTGAGACGGAATACAACATTCAATTATGAAGAAAAAGATGAGTAAAGTATATTAAAGAAAGTGCGTTTGATACGGCCGAAAACGTTGTGAATATGCCAATTAAGGTGAGGAAAATAGTCCGAGTAATATAAATAATGCAAGTAATCATAACACCTTATCTTCGAGAGATAGACAAATAGTTTTATTATGTACTTATTTATTTATTAGTAATTTATATACAATTTTTATTTTATAAGCCATACAATGCAAACACTCATAATAAAGATGTTCTTTAAATATCATTAATAACTATGTCTTAATAATATTTATGGATAACATATATTCATGTAATAACATGATTAGGGATATTTGAATATAGCTTCATATTATTGGACATAAGTGTAAAAAAGAGATAAGTAAAAAAAAAAATTCCTTTGCAAATTGATGTTATGTCGGAGTCTCGTGACGAACGTTGTGCCTTCTCGGAATCCAAAGATTTATAAGTGAAGATGTTTAATGACAGCAATAGTTAAAAAAAAAACAGTAGTAGTAGGCATGGCCCCCTAAACATGACGGTCACCTTGTTATGGATAGGCTCTGGCGCCCACGAACCAGCCCCACGTATGTGTAAATACGAACTAATTATAATGCTGGCACATCGAAAAATATTGCTAAACCGCATCGCTCGTCACGCAGGCCAACAATGACTGCGTGGGGAGCCAGACTAGGAACAACAATTCTGTAACTAGAACAAACATTACCTAACGAGAACTAAAGGAAAACCACGCCGACGACAGGACCCACAAAGTCCCCCTATATTCATTGAAAGAAAATCTCACAAAGAACATTAAATAAATGATCTAGCGAAAAGTATATTGAAGTACAGACAGATTTTTACACTGCTACCATAAATCCGAAAACGACAACAATCTTTACCACCTATAATATCTGCGAGAAAAGCATCTCTCAGATTAAATATCGATACCAAAAATTTAGCCAATGTCAAACGTGACATCGCCAGGAAAAATGAATATCTGACATTGAACTAGAAATAATCAGAGAAAACATAAATATAACATCGAGTGGCTAATTGTCAACAACCCAGTGGAGACACATATAGAGGAAAAAAATAAAAATTAGTTGTAATAATACCTCTGTATTAGAAAAGCAAATAGAGGAAGCTAATGACGAATATGAAAGAGAAGCAGAGATGACAAAACACATCCAATATAAATGGGAGAATGTAAAGAAAATGTTTTTCGAGGAAAGGCCAACTATTCCAAAAGTAAGAAGGAACCGTCAAGTGAAGGAAATCATCAACCACGCTAACGAAGCAAGTAGCAAAATAAGGGACGAAATGGAGAGTCCAATGAACATGACAGAAATTAATAATCCTATATAGGCAACGATCGCAGAAACCTTCGGCCAAAAATAAAAACTCAAAGTAAACGAAAGAAAAAGAGAGAGTCTGGCTTCAAAATGAAATAAATAAAAAGCAGACAACTGAAACGAAGCCTTGACATAAAGAATAATGACTGACGTACATTAAAGAGAAGCTGAAACAAGAAATTCAACCGAAGATGCAAAGAATCAGGCGTTATAAAAAAAGAAACAGATTCTTCTGGCAAAACAAGATCTTCAAAGATGCTAAGAAACTATATCGATAACTGGGAAAAATAAAGTAGAGATAAATGACCTACGTAATATCCAGGAAGTCGAGGAGTTCTGGCTCAAAATGTAAATGAAAGATCTGCATGGGACATCAACAACAGGGACTGCACACACATATACCGTCCCAGAAATGGACGGGTATCAATATTACTGTATCAACCACTATCACTTGCAAAACCAAAAATTGGAAAGCAGCATGAATAATCTGAATAGCCAAGTTTTCGAAAAAAAAAAACTAGCACCACCAAGACCTCGCACGGACATACAATGATATAATCATAAACCCATAAAAATGACCCAAATGTTTCAAGTGGTGAGTAACCTACAAAAACAGTAGAGACGCAGAACTATTGGCTCTCACATCTATCATAAACGGGAAAGCATACAACTTCCTTGAGAATAACAGAACAGAACGGATGTAAAAGAAGAATTTAGAGTGCACAGAACAACTAATTATATTTAAAACAATATTGGAAGAGTTGAAAACTGCGAAAATAATATTTTCAATAGTATTTATCGATGACAGAAAGGCGTTCGAAAGTGTACGGCACTCATGGATAGAGAAGAGCCTAAAAATATAGTCAGCCATATATTCATAACGGAAAGCATGAAAAGTGGAAGAATACCTAGAAGCTTAAATCATACAAATGGTTCATTAACATCGATGCCAATTAACATCATTAGCAGGATCTTCCAAGGAGACTCATTGTAACCACAACTCTTCGGCCTTGCATTAGCGCCACTCAGCTTCCTACTGAACAAAAGTACAGCTAACGATACAAGTCACAGAATGGCAAACATCTGATCTTGCACGAAGTACCCAATTGTGAAAACTGGCTGGTAACATTCAATGCCCAGTTACGTTCCATTATCGCCGATATGACCCCGAACTACCACCAATCAAGATGAACGTTAAACCCAGAAAAATGTCCCAGATGCCTCACGTGGGTAATACCATACCTACTCCCCAAAACAGAAGAGTAGCAGAATCCGAAGAATTATAGGCCCTCACATCTATCATAAACGGAAAATAAAACTTCCTTGAAAAAATCAGTGTACTCTCAGCAGAACAGGAAGGATTTAAAGAGGAATTTATGGTGCAAGGAACAACTAACTATATTTAAAATAATATTGGAAGAGGTGAAAACTGGGAAAAGAAACTTTTTCAATAGCATGTATCGATGACGGAAAGGCGTTTGACAGTGTACGGCACTCATGGATGGCGAAGAACTTAAAAATATACAGAGTATGACCTCACAACGGTCAAATTCATCACGGAAAGCATAAAAAGTGGAAGAATAACTAGAAGCCTAAATCATACAAGTGGGTCATTAACATCGATATCAATCAACACCAATAGCGGGATCTTTCAAGGAGATTAATTGTGACCACAACTCTTCTGCCTTGCATTAGCGCCACTCAGCTGCCTACTGAACAACAGTACAGCTAACGATACAAGTCACAGAATGGCAAACATCCGATCTTGTACGAACTGCCCAATTGGGGAAAACTAACTGGTTATATTCAATGTCTCGAAGACCAAGTTAGTTACGTTCCATTATCGCCGATATGAGCCCGAACTACCACCAATCAAGATGAACGAAAAATCCCGAAAAATGCGTCAAATGGCTCGCGTGGGGAATACCATACTTACTCCCAAACACAGAAGAGACGCAGAACTCGAAGAACTATAGGCTCATCGCAATGTACAAGTTACTCACTACTATCATATCCCAGAAGACATACAACTTCCTTGGGAAAAACAATTTACATCTAGCAGAAGTGAAGGGTTGTAAAAGAGGAGGTTATGGGGGCAAGTACTAAATAATTATCAATGACACAATATGGGAGAGCGGTGAAAAGAAGGAAAATAAACTTATCGATCCAATTCGTAACAGAGAGCATGAAAAGTAAATGACTACCCCAAAACTAAATCATAGAAATGGGTTATTAACATCAAGACCAAGTAACATAAATAATTGCAACTTCCACGGAGATTAACTCTCGCCACTAGTCCTCTAACTTGTATTAGCGCCACTCAGCTACCTACTGATCAAAAGGAGCTACGGATACAAGTCAAAGAATGAGAAACTGGATAACCTATTCTAAATTGATGCTCTTAAAACGTTTGCCAAGCAGAAAAACTTATTCACGTTGTCGAAACCTTCGCCGAAGACATTAGCATGGATTTCGGAATTGAGAAACGTGCCAAAGGCGGTAAACTAACGAAAACTACAGATTTATACCTTGATGTCGACAAGAAGATTAAAGACCTAAACCGAGATGGTACATACAAATACTTAGGACTTAAAGAAGGAGTCGGAATTAAACAATCAATTATGAAGTAAAAGATCCGAAAAGAATCTTATAGGATAGTGCTTTTGATACTAGAAAGAGAAATTAATGGGGCCAATAAAACGAAGGCTAGCAACACCTCAGCTATGCGCGTAGTAACATAGATCTTCAACATTATTAATTGGAAATTGAATGACATTAAAATAATGGACGCAAAGACCAGAAAATGCTTACCAAAATGAAGATGCACCATACGAAATCAGATGTTGATAGGCTATACGTATCAAGAGCGTTAGGAGATCGAGGTCTAACACAAATTGAACTCTAAAAACTACAGCAATCGGATTAAAAGCATACCTGACAAAACAAATGACCCTCTCCCACAAACAGTAAAACGCCAAATCCACTTCATCAACAAAGAATCTGTACTCTCCAAGAAACATGTTAATATACCTGAACTCCTAGCAACGAAAAGTGAAGCGAATAAGATCTACCCCAAACAAGTAAAACGGAAAGCAAAATAACCTGGCCAAATGAAATTACAAAAGAACTGGGAGGACAATACCGGAAAAGAACGAAAGAAGCAGATGTGGCCCAACAGGAAACACATCAGTGGGTGAGGAGCACCTAGATGAAAGCTGAGAGAGAAGGCCTAATAAATTTAGCTAAGGACCCAAGTCTTGCTACCAGATCTTATCACTGTCACATAATCAAGAATGGAACAAACCCAAAATGCAGGACATGCAGAAAATATGATGAAACAGTCGACAATATTATCTCAGGATATCGGGAACTATCAAAAAAGAATATACCCACAGACATAACAAGGTAGCAACATGTGTAGATAGGCAAGAAACACAATATGGAAACCACTGAGAGATGGTATGACCGCCCAAACAGATAGAGTTACCAAAAAACGATTTAACTATCCTCCGAGTCATGCCAATTCAAACTGACAGGAAAATAAAAGCCAACAGACATGATATTATCATAAAAGACTTGTGATGAAGTGTATACTTATTGACATAGCAGTAGAATCTGAGAGAAACACATCCATAAAAAAAATGGAGAAATTGTCCAACTGCAAGGATCTGAAGATCGAGATTTACAGTATGTGG
This sequence comes from Acanthosepion esculentum, assembly GCA_964036315.1. Classification (NCBI taxonomy): domain Eukaryota; kingdom Metazoa; phylum Mollusca; class Cephalopoda; order Sepiida; family Sepiidae; genus Acanthosepion; species Acanthosepion esculentum. The sequence continues at coordinate 6,608,419 of OZ038505.1, forward strand.
AGAATGAATGCTGTAGCAATATATCATTGGGTTTCGTGAGAAAAAGAATGGACAATTTTACTAACAGCGTCCCAGGTAACATCAACATACAGTAGCTACAATATGCAGTAGTAAGATCAACATACAGTAGTCCTTCACGTGCAAGAACCGGTTCACATCCGATTAATTTTATGAACATCGAAACGTTGACACCGCTTGGGAATATCAGGTGCTGTAAACTTGGAGGTGCGGAGGGTGCAATGGATGGCGACTTGCAATGGGAATTCGATTAAATGAATTCCAAACAGGCTTGTTACATTCGATTAACCGCAAATAGCATTGGAAAAGTTTCGAATCCATCTCTTCTCCAACACCCCTGCTACGGGACAAATAGCAAAGCAACCAGGATCCTATAGCGATGGTTGGCAATCATTCTACCAGATGAGGAATCGGCAGGCTATAATTCTTCTGTCAAGACAATCATGAATAAAAAAAGAGAGAGTCGCCTAAGCCTTCATCACCCATTATCACCTATTATTATTATAGATAGATAGATAGATAGATAGATAGATAGATAGATAGATAGATAGATAGATAGATAGAATCAATGAGATAGATGTTATTAAATATTCAGCCATTATTTATACTATCCATTGATATGAATAGATTGGTAGAAACATGCAATGAGTGAGATAGATAGATAGATAGATAGATAGAATCAAAGTGATAGATGTTATTAAACATTCAGCCATTATTTAAACTATCAGTTCATATGTATAGATTAGTAGAGACAGGCAATGAGATAGATAGATAGATAGATAGATAGATAGATAGATTATTTGATTGATTGGTTTATCTCAATTCAAATGTGTTTCACTTGTGCGACTGTTTCCACAGCTGCAGCGAAAAAAGAATCACAACTCATTTTTAGGAGAAATAAATACAGGAAAACAAAATATAGTTCTGTTTCTTTTTCTCTTAAGGTAATCAATAAATGATTGTTTTGCGTGGCGTTAACTCAATTCTCCCTTATAAGACCCGCTTAAAGATTTAAGTGTCACGTTGGAAACTCATACATTCATCCCTTCTGGATTTAAGTATAGAGATCAAAATATCTATTCTAAGGCCGACACAGGCTTAGATACTTCAGAAAAACATGCCCGATACGAATTATTTAAAAAGTATAAAATTTGGAGAAGTAGACCTTGTATAAGTTTAAAACATTGCATATTTCTTTTGAGATAGTAATACAGATGGTAGGCAAATTGGAATGTACTTGAAGGCTAAATGTGCAGAAAATCAATATACGCTTCATTGAACATCTTGCAATTTTAAAAAAATTTGAAAATTTGAAAGAGAAAATAATGGCGAATACCTAAGGATTTTTTCTGTTTAAAATGCGAAATAATAATAATAATAATAATAATAATAATAATAATAATAATAATAATAACAATAATAATAATAATAATAATTGATCACCTTATATCAGGTTGCACGATATTGGCACCCACTGAATATAAAAACCGGCATGACAGAGTGGACCAATATCTGCACTGGAAAATTTGCAACTTCTACGCGAAGGAAACTGAAAGAAACTGGTACGAACACCAACCAGACCCGGTTACGGAGATAGGACCTGTTACAATTCTATGGGACTACACAATACACACTGACAGAACAATCAAAGCCAACCGCCCAGACATCGTTATTAAAGACCACAAACAAAATAAGTGCCTCCTTATTGATATGGCAGTCCCTGCAGACTGCAATGTGTCTTTGAAGATATTCGAAAAACTGTCAAAATACAAGGGCCTTGAAATAGAAATCTCAAAAATGTGGCACATGGGAACATCAACAATTCCTGTTGTAGTTGGAGCCCTTGGACTGGTTGGAAAAGATTCCAGTAGGCTGATTGAAGGGATCCCTGGAAGTCCATGCCTCAAAGAGATACAAAAAATTGTTCTGACAAGTACAGCCCACACTTTACGAAGGGCTTTATCTATGTAATTATTTTTTTATTTTTTTTGCAGTGGAAAGTGTCATGATGCCATTTCTAAACGTAGGTCCCTGGGCGGGACCCGGAAAGAAATGTGTAAACGCCAGATATCAAAGGAAATAAAAATTAATAATAATAATAATAACATGATAATGATGATGATGCTGATGATGATGATCACGACGACGACGATGATGATTATGATGAAACTGTCGACAATATTATCTCAGGATGTCCAGAACTAGGGAAAAATGAATATATCTATGTGCACTGGAAATATGCAAGAAGCACAATATCAAAACCAATACAGTATGAGCACCAACAAGACACAGTTAGCCAAAATAACAATTTAACTCTCCTTGGAACATGCCAGTTCAAACTGGCAGTGAAATAAAGGACAACGGACCTGATATTATGATAAAAGACAAGAAATACAGGAAGTGTATGCTTAATTACAAAGCTGTACAATCTGAGAGAAATACCTCCATGAAAATAATCGAGATATTGTCCAAATGCAAGAACCTAGAGGCCGAGATTAACAGTATGTTGGAGATGAAGGCTGAGACTATACCAATAGTAATCAAACCTTTGAACCTTATGAGAAAAGAAATGGAGTGTTTTCCTGACAGTGTCCAGGTATCAACAACGTAGAGTTTGCCCAGAGAATCTCCCTACTAGGAACATCCCATATACTAAAGAAATGCTATCAATTAAATGACAATTGTCCTATAGAGCCTAAGGACCATAGCTTGGACCTGGCTTTGCAGAATACAACGATGGAAACATATCATATCCAAATAATAATAATAATAATAATAATAATAATAATAATAATAATAATAATAATAATGATAATAATAATATAATTTGAGTATATATTGATAGAACACCTATTCAGCATCATCTACTGATGCCTACTGTGCAACAAATTGTCAGTGGCTGAACCGTTCTGGCCCCAAAAGAGTAGAGACGGCGGCATGATAACGCATCTCTCAGAATACATTGGGAACTATAGAGTAAGGATTTTCTCAAGTGCACAGAGAAGTGGCACGCGCATTTTGTACCATCAGTTACCGAGAATGAGCGACTGGGTCTCTCGTCGGATAGTTGTTGTATGCTAAAATCACCTGGTATATCACCATCGGGATTGGCAAGAACATGGCGAACAAACATCCTGATATTAGAATAACCCAGAACCTATCATCATCATCATCTTCTTCTTTCGACCTCGCTATGGTTCGTCAGAATGCCATTGACAATCTCTCTCCACACTGCTCAGTTCGGCATTGCTGTCCCCAGATCCACAACGTCCAACCGTGCGTCCCGAGCTACGTTGTCTCGGAAAGTCAATTTTCGTGACAAGACCTTTGTAGAAGGGTGCCAAAGGAGTAAGGATGGCACGATTTCCCTGTCCGCTCCGTCGCAGTGACCTGCAAATTTTAATGGTTTCTGTTTCAGCTTGAGGAAGACTGTCATAATACAATACCTATAATATGAGTCCAGCAGATATACAAAAAAAGAAAAGGGGTGTAATAGAAGGACGTGTCTTGCCGTCGGACTTATTCAACTTATATATGGCAGCGATTCTGAGAAAATGAGATGTCCTATGGCGATTCATTATTGAAGACCACAATCTTAACAATATAAGGTAGATGGCTCTGAGTAGATACGGAAAGAAACTACAAAGGTTTCTACAGAAGACAATGAAGGAACGCGAGAAGAAAGGACTGAATAAAAAATGATACAAGACAGAATGATATACACCACTAATAGGATGAGCCCAAAATGCAAATTACAAATCGGATATGACACAAGAAAAGAAGGATAGAAATTTAAATATCAGGAAGTATTCTAACAGACGACGGAAAGTGCGACGCTAAGTTCCGAAGACATATTGGGATAACCAAAGATTCATTCCAAAATTTAAGCAAATTTCGTTAGAAACAAATCTAACAATACGGAACTGTTACGTGATAACTGTCCGCTTGTATGACAGTGTATGCTAGACAATGTACTGAACGATAAAGAAGAGACTTGAAGCAAAAGAAATGTAGTTCTATAGAAGGACTGAATATCTGAAAACGACGAAGTTTTAGAGAAAAAAGAAACACAAATGTAATTCATACTTAAATCAAGAAGAGACAATTTAAGTTTCTGGGGTACATAATGAGGAAAGAGTGTTTGGAAAATCTGATACTCGCATAGCAGACTCGGAGCAAAACGGACAGAGGAAAAAGTGCATAACATACTTAGGGAGCTTGAGTAAATAGATGACGGAACCAAATTTCGGAGACATAAAAAAAGACATAATTTAGTAAGAAATACAAAGGACAGGAAATTGTGGAGAGCCATGATCGTCTACGTCCAGAGTATAATGAAGAGGCACAATTAACTTGAGAATTCTGATCAGGCAACAAATAAATGTACCAAGTAACAGCTCTAATTGTTCCTTTTATAGATGGCGCACACAGCACGATTTCCAAGGATTTTGTACCTCGAAGACGCCTTGGGATTTCTTGATATCAGTGGGATTGTGCATGCAACAACACTGCTTGAAATAGCTTAATATTGGACAGAGCTCCTTCATAGGTATAAAAACGGCGGAATACTAATTAAAACTGCACGGTGCCTGTCTGTTTCACTATTACCAGACTAACATTTAAATATATATCATGTGCAAGTAACATTTTCCAGAGTGCGTTTGCAAACGAAGATGTATAATATGTTTCTATTTGTGTATACCCTGTAAATGCCGAAAAATATTTTAAAAATGTGGATTAAGACAAGACTGTGTCTTCTAACCATACTTATTCAACCCTTACCTTGAAGCACTCCTGGGAGAATTAGAAATCTTACAATTATGGTTAATGGGGTCCACCATTTTGCATTATTTTCTATATGCAGACGACACGTTAGCTAGAACATAACTTAAGATACAGGATCTGCAGTAAAGGGAATCGAGAAGAAACATTAAAAGTAAGAGGACAATCTGTGGTTGTCTACAAATAGAATAGCCCAACATGATAATTACAAACTGGAGATAGCAAAATGGTGCAAGTCGTCAGAATCTATCATGCCTATAAAGAAATCTACCATTTATCTGTATTTTGAATATTGCTACAATATCTGGTCTGGAGCTTCTACTATATACCTAGTTATTCTTAAGATAATTTAAGGAAATGTCTGTAATATAATTTCGATTTCAGTCACTTTCTAGACGACGTAACGTAACTGCAATCAGTCATTTCTACGATATTTACATGGCAATTGTTCTAATCAGATTTTCTCCTAGGTGCCGCGATACCAGTGTTTTACTGTTGAACTAGATGCAACTGTATGTTCTATTGCAGTAGTTCCTTTTCTCGCAGCTCTTGCCTGTTGATCTATTTATTTCTTCCCTATCGCCTACAATCTTTACATATAATTCCAGTCACCATCCTTTTTTCTAGACACTGTTCTTGTATTGTCCTGCCTACTAACTAAACTTTTCTCATTTACTTCCAGCAAAGACCTGCATCCTCATGGTATTTTCGCTTTGCTTTGAATAATTCTTTTAAAAAGTACAAAAATATAAATATCTAGAAAGTGTCTTAAGAGGGGACAGAAAATGTAACAGCGAAATTTGAAGGAACGTTGGGATAGGGAATGTTGCCTTTCAAGATCTACGCAAAAATTTGTGAAAAAGGAACATTTCGTTACAAACATCGAAACGAATTCTGAATTATTATATATTATCGAGCTTTCTATAAGGCAGGACATGTTTGAAAATCTCCACGCAGATGAAAAGACTTGAGATAATATGTATTAATCTCGTGATGTCTGAAACATTAGTATTAAAATATCTATACCAATTTGTGCTTTGCATATGTGTGTATATATATATATATATATATATATATATATATATATATATATATATATATATATATATATATATATATATATATATATATATATAATTTTAGTGGATTCTCTCTCTCTCTCTCGCTATATATATATATATATATATATATATATATATATATATATATATATATATATATATAAACATCAGCAAGGACTGAAATGTTTTCGAGAGGACTAAGAAAATATGTTTTGGGGGGAATTGTCGTTGGCCAAGAAATTTTCTGCACCACCTTCTTATATCTGCAGCGACTTCTGATTTTGGCAACTCGCAACCTACATAAGTAAATATAGAAAATAAGAAACAAAATAAAATGAATATCTGGAAGTATGGATAAACTTGAAAGAGAATATGTGAAAATAAATCTCAAAATGTTTGTGGAATCCTAGACCGACACATTCTTTCTTTCTCTTTCTGTCTCTATCCGACAATATTAGTATAAAATTGGCAAATGCACAAAACTTCGTCTCGATTCAATGATCATCATGACGTCAGAATCAAGTGGTCACATGACAGTAAAGTTTGTTTGTTTTTTTTTCTTTCACTTATCTTTCTTTCTTAGACTCAGAATAATGGATGCGTTCGGAGTGTCTGCACTTTTGTGAAAGGCCAGACAAGTTAAAATGGGTTCGGAACAGTTCGGCAACACACGTAAAGCTAATAATGTCAGCCGAGATTCGTTTCTTTGTTCAGTCTGCTGTGAAGTGGGGAACCAGTTCATGGACAGTAATTATTGAAGACAGCATTGTACACAGAACGTAAGCATTTTTCGGATTGTTGTTTGAAGAAACGCGAACAAGATACGTGTTACATTTTGTTCTGTCATGTTTTTGTTCACCATGCTCAATAGAGGAACCCACCCAAAAAAAGGGTTTGGTATACGTCCTCTAGGGACATATGCCTCTACATAAAGGGAACAACCATGTGAATATAATGATTTCTCAGAAATTGAGCACATTTGTTTTGCGATTTTATTAATTATCCTTTCATGATATCTTACTGATTATGGGACGTGCCAATTTAGGAGGCGGAGAATTATAGTCCTCCACAACCAAGTTTGTATATTTTTGCATCTGTATCTGTCTATATTTCTGAGATGTGTTATTATGTACACTATTTGCATTATTCGGACTATAGTCCTCATTTTGTTGCATATTTATCACAACGTTTCGGCTGTTGTTCGCTCCGGCCTTCTTCAGGTGGTTGGAATGTCGAAGTGAACCCTTTATTTCGCTCACTTGGGTAGACTGTTCTAGTTCCACGCGCCATGTCTAATGGATGTAAGTTATCAGTTATCCCCTGCTAATTCACCTCTCTAAGTTCTCCACTGCATTATCCACGTATTGAACTCACAACTCTTTGAGTCCTGTCACTGGATCTAACCAACTCCTTTATCTACTGTGCCGTGTGTTCCTAAAGACACATGGCAGAGTTGACTGCATCTGTTAAGACTTCGGAAATAAATAAAAATATACAGAAATACATTTTCGAATTGCCTCTAAGACAACAATTTCATCAACTCTAAAACATGACACTCAAATGTAAGATTTGTAGCATACCATGCGGACATCGTATTGAGCGCACACCGTCAAAAATTCTCAGCCAATTGGAACACGACAAATATTATTAATTTTGACTTTTGGTTGGTGCCTAATTCTGGTCTGTATCAGAACAGATGAAAGCCACACGGGGAACTGACAGCAAGCACACACAGGGACACGCATCGATACAAAAATCAGCTACCGAGATTTTCATGTAGACACATAGAGCAGGCTGAGTTCCATCTGATAATTATTGCTAGATGAAACTCTGTGTAGCGAATTTAGGATTTGATAATCTTATATTTAGGCTTTGTCTTCTTTGGCCTTGAAACCTTGGTTTTACATTTTACGCTTTTAGCTTATTTTAAGCTTTAGCTTTTATTCTCTCTCTCCCTCTCTCTCTCTCTCTCTCTCCCTCTCTCTCTCTCTCTCTCTCTCTCTCTCTCTCTCTCTATATATATATATATATATATATATATATATATATATATATATATATATTCCGTTTTGAGGGAATAAATACTTAACACCAGGTGGATAACAGAAGAATGGTTTATAGTACAGAACAAGTACAATATGAAATATGGTACAGTTATACACACAGGTCAATTTAGTAGAGAGTGCCACTAATTGGAATGTCGGAAGTGCTTGCGTCGTCTCGCTCTCACTCTTCCCCAAGTCTATCGTAGACCGTTGACTTTATAGGTACTTATTACCCATAGTGCAATCATTCATGTGTGTGACTGGTTATTCCATTACATCATACATATATATATATATATATATATATATATATATATATATATATATATAGAGAGAGAGAGAGAGAGAGAGAGAGAGAGAGACAGAGACAGAGACAGAGACAGAGACATTTCATGAACTGTTAACAATATTCGAAGAATAAAAAGCCAATAAAATGATTCCAATATTATCAGTAAAATTGATATTTATTATGTATTGACCTTCTGACTGAATTGAAGCACGGAGAAATAAATTTCCATGTTGGAATTTTCGAAGACACCAGAGTTATTTTTCAACGATATGAGGAATAAACAAAGAAATTACTTACTTTTCCGAGGAATGTTGTCTCACTGTAGAAATTGAACTCTGTGAATAAACCCTTTGGATAAGCCCAGGAGGATAAACTAAAACCAGTTTGACTACATAACTGTCAGTAAGAGATTTAGAGATGCAGTTGTTCACCTCAAATCCTATCCACGTGCCGACTCCTTGATATACGTAAACTGCCAATGCAACTACGAAAACTGACGAAGCCTAACGCATCGTCCAAATTGCAATACAACAGCCTCCTGAACAACCCGAACCTGAAAGAAAAACATATGGATAGTGTGAAAAGAAGATACGAGGGAGAAAAAAGAAATGGAAATTCGAAATTGTACACAGTAAGAGAAGCTTTAGTGACATCAGCAAACGACATCATCCCATATGAAAATGGATGAAAAAGAAAAGGAATTGTTCACAAATGAGATTCTCGACAAAGGGGACAGAAAACAATGTCAACACATTGATCGAAATACAGAAACTTACACAATGAAAAAAAGGAGATCAAACACAGATGGGTTAAATAAGAATATCTCAACGAAAAATGTGGAGATATAGAGAGAATAAAGGAGATATGCTTAAAACTAACAGGACAGAAGAGAATCTAATCAACAGGATGCATAAACTCCAAGGACGAAACGCTCATATTAGATGAAGAAAAAATTTTCCAGCACTGGAATGAATATATCAGGGATCTCTTCCACGACGATATAGAACAACCGGCAACACACAGAAATACTGACGTGCCGGGAATATTAAAAACTACACTGAAATTATTGAGCAGAAGCAAAGCGGCAGGGTTAGACGGAATTACAATAAATTTCGGCATTAAAAAGATTACGAAAATAATAAAGTACATCTAAAAAAAAGTGTATAAATACCGGAAGAGCGGAGAAGATTAATTTTCATAGAAACCAGACGCAAACTAATATAAACTCCACCGAAGAATCAGCGTAATGAGCCAGATAATAAAACTCATCATCCGAATTCTGTTGAATAGAGCGCGCAGCAGAATCAGGCTAGCGATAGGACAAGAACAGTGCGGGTTCGTTAAAGAAAATGGAACAGGGAATGGGCTATTTATCCTCAAGATATTGCCATAAAACCAATGTAAATGCAGAAGGACGTGTAGCGATTTTCCAAGCATAGCTTAGATGTGGCACAAGGCCTAAAGTATGCGGAACCCAGTGAGTATCGAACTCACTGCTCAATCGTAATTGTTCTAGCGAGACAATCTTGGTAACTATTACACCGCCTCGAGGTGGCCATGCAGAATGACGTGTATATGTGATTTATAGACTATGCAAAGGCGTTCAACAATGTAGGTCACAGAGATCTGGTAGAGCTGCCCAGAAACCTTGACATATTCGGGAAAGACATTAGAATAATAAAAAAATTATACTGGCAGCAAAGTGCCTGATTACGGATAAAAAACTGAGTCCAGTAGATGTAAAAACCGAAAGAGCGAGACAATTCTCAGGGAACAAGAAAACTTACCAAGATTCATCACTTCTGGACACAATCTAAACAATATATGAAGATGAAAGAGTGCTGATAGCAGACACGGAAGGAAACTACAAAACCTTCTATATAAGGCAGCGTTGGAGAGAGAGAAGAAGGGACTAAGCATAGACTACAAAAAGACAGAATGTCTGGTCATCAGCAAAAAAGGTGAGCCCAAAATCCACATTACAGGTTGGGGATACTAAAATCAAGCAAGTACAGGAATTTAAATATTTGGGAAGTGTTCTAACAGTGAAAGGAAAGTGCGACACTGAGATCTGAATACCTTTCTCGAATACTAGACATCCGTCTTCTTAAATAAATCCTTTTTTCGGATCTCGTATCTGAGAAGAGACCAAGTGGAGCCTCACGTTGTCTATTCTAGGGTAAACTCAAAAACACCTTGCTGAGGACAGAAATCAATCGGCAGAAACAAACAATTTAAGAGTAAAAAAAACAACATCAACATCCTTCGGAGATACCAGAAGACTAATAGAAGCGAGGAAGTTAAGCACGAAAAGAAGTCAGAAGTTTTCATTCTCTGAACACTAGTGCGGACGTTTCTTCAAATACAACATAGGACACATTTCACACAGAAAGAAATATCGATGACCACACCAATACTCGGCAACGGGTTCTGCCAACGGCGAGAACAATGACGAATAATAATAATAATAATTATAATACAAAAATAATAATAATAATAATAATAATAATAATAATAATAATAATAATAATAATAATAACACAAAGTCAGAGGTCTCCATCCCCTGAACGCTACTGCGGACGTCTCTTCAAATACAACATAAAAGTCATTTCACGCAGAAGTTTCACAGGTTCAACGACGAGAAACTAATACATGACTTTTATTGCGTAACTGTATATATATATATATATATATATATATATATATATATATATATATATATATATATATATATATATATATATATATGTATATATGTATGTGTGTGTGTGTGTGTGGGTGTGTGTGTATATATATATATATATATATATATATATATATATATATATTCTTTTTGGGACACAGAGTCTGTAGAAAATGACCATGTGTTCTATAATTCCGAGCACTTTCGGTTATACTTATAACCATTATCAAGGATGAATATATATTTTCTTCAGTTTAATTGAGTACTTGGGTTATGTGTATGTTTTTAGTGTGTTATAGGGGCTTTTTTTTTCGAACTCGGTTAGAACATTGTGGCCTAGTTCGTAGTTAATATTGTTAAGAGTTTGATATTTCTTTTTTATTATTAGGGCTTCTATTATGTTTAATGTTTTTTACCGGTAGATGAGATTAATATGTTTTCTACTAGTATGTTTCAAATTGAGTCTGGTAAGTTTATGTGTGTTTAAATGGGTTCTAATAGAGTTCTGGTCAGATAGGTGTAACGTAAGCCATCTGGATAAGCATGTGGTTTTGCAACCGATGTAATTATTCATGAGTCCGGTTTGGTCAGGAACACAGTTCCTTAAGGGTCATTTGAACTCACAGATAATGTTCGTTCGTTGTAATGTGACTTAGCTGGTGTGTTGTTATTCTTGAGGATAAGGTTAGCTGTCCTAATTTTTTATATAGTAGAAAATTAATTTGATTTTTTTATTCGGATCAATCGTGGTAATATTTAACATTTGGAGAGTTTCCATACACTATGTGTACAAAAAAGAAAGCTCATGTTCGAACACAAGAAACATTAAATAAAAAGCTTAACAGTAATACCATGTCTGTCGTTTTTAATGAAACACACACACACACAATATATATATATATATATATATATATATATATATATATATATATATATATATATATGTTTGCATCTGCGCTTTAGTAATAAGTAAGTGAACACAGAAACCAAGGAGTTTAATTTATTGATAATATACTTGTGCAAAATCGAATTGAGTGTGTAGATTTTTGTTTTGTCTTTTTGATTGCGTAATATAATTTGTGTTTCTTATTGTATAACGCTTGTTACGGATAAAACATATTAAGTATGAAGATGGTCTGAATTCATTGAAATTCGATAAACATAGTCTGAATCTTTATCGGATATCGAAACCTTTGTTTAGTTACCAATTCTTCATACGTATTTAGTAGATCTGTTGTAAAACAATACTTGCTAGAAAAATAAGATGATATTTATAGTCATTAAATAATATGTTTTGTATTGTTATTAAATTTAATTTGTTCAGTCCTTATAAATTATTTTAAAAATACACCGGTAATTTTCTACCAGATTAATATAAGCGATTATCAAAAGTGAACACAGAAAAAAGGAAGTTTATTTTATTGATAATTTACTTGGCTGATGCTTCAAATCTCGTCTATGTCAACTAGTATCTCTGTGTTTGTACGTATGTTTGTCGTAACTAGTTTCAGTGACGAGGGTATTATCAGTTTATATGCCACTTTCCACTAACGTAATAGCAGCCATCGTGTTCCTTAGGTCTCTGGATGTCAAGTGACAACATATATACGTTCACAGTGAATCTTACTCTTAATCGTCACGTAACCTACTATGAGTGATTAATAAGATTAACTTAAAATATCCGGTTCAAACGAGCGTCTCAGATTATCTTCCTGGGATATATGGATTACAATCTTGTCATCATCTATCACGTCCTCTTTTTGCTAAAGTTGACGTTTCTCGATTTACTCGATACGTAAAAAGGAGCCGCGAAAATAATGATTCCTATGTACAGGCAATTCAACAAGACTTTTAACGGAAAATCGAATGTCCCAGAAGAGCTAATGGCATACATTATTCAACACTAATTAGCCCTTTGACTCCCATCTTTCTTGGAATTTACACCCTATCGATATATCCATTCAGATTCAGCTGTTGATGCATGTCTCTTTCTGTTCGTGTTATTCTATACATCTCTTTTTTATTTCATCTAATACAATTCCAAGAATTCTGAAGAATCGCGTAGCGATGGGATTACGCAAATACTTTGATGGCATTTCCAGCATTTAGTTTCATCTGAAGAATTTCACTTCCACGTCTGAAATACACTCGTTTATTTTTTTCTTTCATTTCTGTATATTTCACCTGATTGCCCTTTAAAATGCTGAGCTACTTATACCTTGCCTGCTCGTCCCGATGTCTCCTCCATCCGATAATAATAATAATAATAATAATAATAATAATAATAATAATAATAATAATTATTATTATTTCTCATTTTCTTGGATTTCTGTTGTAGACTTATTTCCTTCTGTGTTCCAACCAGATACCTAATTTCAAAAATGGAATCATGACGTTCTCCACAGAGGATTTTTCGAAGAAAAATAATTAAAAATAAAAATAAAACGACTTACCAGCACAAACATTTTACACTGATACTATTATTTCAAAAGCTGTGAGCTGTAATTCTGAGAACATTTTTTTTAAGTAATCGGCTTCCATAAATCCCTTCATTGAGTCTATCAGAACCTTTTCTGATCAAACCGATGTCTCAAACCACAACTGGAATTATTGATGTTTTCATTTGATACCTTCGTTTTATATTTCTACTTCGACATACTTGTATTTTCATAGTTTTTTTGAAGATATACAGTTGGCAGGAATAATAATAATAATAATAATAATAATAATAATAATAATAATAATAATAATAATAAGTGGTTCCTTTTTGTTCTGGCAGTACTTGCAAACTGCATTGTGTCTTTGAAGATCTTCAAAAAGCTATCAAAATACAAGGACCTTGAAATCGAAATCTCAAAAATGTGGCACATGGGGACATCAACAATCCCAGTTGTAGTTGGAGCCCACGGAATGGTTGAAAAAGATTCCAGTACATTCATTGAAGGGATCCCTGGAAGCCCGTGCCTTCAAGAAATACAATATAATGTTCTCACGAGTACAGCCAACACGTTACGAAGGGCTTTATCTATGTAAAATATATGTTTATTGTGAAATTCGATGACACTATCAAAGGCTTTAATGCAATCGATCCAAGCTGTACTGAAATCTCTACCTTTTTTCGGCAATTTTCCAGGATCATTTCATTTACGAATTGTTGATCGTTGCAAACGTATTAGCCTCTTTGACATCTCTCTGTACTTGGGGATCAATCTTGTTTTTATCGAGAAACGAGAATTAAATTTCGTCAGGACAGATGTAATGAATTTATAGGTGTTGGACAGATACGTTACATGCCTATATTTTTTCGGATTATCTATTTCACCCCTTTATAGTATGAGATATGTAAAACCTTCAGAGGCCATGTACGTTGCCACCTAAGACATTGTTTTTAACATAACCCTAACACAAGAGGTTGATCCTTTTTGATAAGCAAGGAGACCAGCTCCAAGGCTACTTCCCCACAATCACGGGATTTAATCGCACGATCTACTTTCGCTTCAAATGTCATTTGCGCTGCTAATCAAGGTAGATTGAATCAGCGACTATAATCAGAAGCAAACGACCAAACTTTGGATTTTAATATATGCCACTACTTATTACCAACCTAAACTCCTGTAGCATTGTTAACAGCTCGTCCTTGAAATCTCGTTCACCAAATAATTAGTTAGCCATCCTAACCTTAGGCTTATCTAACTTTACATGAACCCAAAGGAGCCTATGATCCTGTTAAATGGAAAATTGGACAACCTAAAAGCCCTACACCGACTCTCTTAACTAGAAATAGACCGAGGTCGCAAGAACACACCACCGAAGCCCAGAAGCTCCTATTCGTCTTAATTCAACTAGCACCCGAGTGTGCTCTTTAATATACTTATCTACAAGATCGAAATTATCAGGAAATGGGTTCATATCCGGCTTATTTTACCCGATCTATATCAAGGGTTAAGGACGGTGTTCCAATCACCCGCTAAAACTACCCGACGATTCATCAAAGACGGCTCGATTAGCCGAAACATATCAGGTTGATCCCCACGATTATTGGCAGCATAAACTCTAATGAGACGAAGAGAGTTATTCCTTCATGGTAACTTCCAGCACCCAAAGACAGCCTTCCGGATTGGCGAAGACACGAGCACACGCCACATTCAAAGACATTTACTATCCAAGAATGCAAACTGTCTCTACATCGATCACAAGACACTTAAGATTGGAAATGAGACTGCAGGTTTCCGAGCTCAGACAACGGCCATACAAGCTAGCTAACCAGAGTGCCATTATCAATTCGATTAGGGTCGGGGATCTGTATTATACATGCCAGGAGTGAGGACACCGACGTCCTGTCCCATTGCCCCATGGCCCATCTCACTCTTAATAGTATCATCAAGAGACAGGCCACCAATGTCCCAGAGAATGCTGACTTTAGGGCTATGTAAAAGAAGGCGTGAACAAACATTGGGAACATTCCTAGGGATATCTGGATTTGATGAGGATGTCTTTTGCGGACAGACATTTTTACGCGAATGCTTGTTGACCACAAACACTGACACAATTGATTTTTCAAACTTCTGTATTTCCTGAATGTGCACCAAGAGCCCATCTTTATTTGTAAGTTGTTCGTAGCTCGTGTCTCTCTCCGTCATGTTGAGTATGTAATAAGGTGGTACTTCCAGCAAGAGAGCGATTTCCCGACCACTAAATATTTGTGTTTGCTTTTGCTGTTGTAGTTACTGGAAGAAGTTGACAACACCTTTTCCTGATGTTGGTTTTTCTTGGCTTCCATACATTCCCCTGAATCTATTTGGACGTCAACCCTTTCGGCACTGACTACGTTCTCAGTAGGCACTGTAGATTGGCTTTTTTATCCAAAGGCTTTTTTCTTTTTCGCCCCGAAGAAGTCCTTTTTGACTGGGCCATCTTTATCAGCCATTTGTACATACTTTAAATTACTTTTCCTTATTTCTTTCTTTCTTTTTCTAAACAGAAAACAGGGAATAAACTTAAAAATAAATAAATAAAAGATAATCTTAAACAGATACATGACAACGAAAAAACAAATCTATAAACAAAATGAAACAAAAAAGAAACCGTAGCAGGCTTGTTTTACAAAAGGTTTTGATATAAAAAGAAAGTTAAACAAATTAAACAAAAGTTCTTCTCGAAAAGGAAAACAAAATTTAATAATGAAAAGAGAACAAAAGTACAAGCCAAAAGGAAAACATTTACCGTGAAAAATAAATGGTATAAATTTACTGAAACCATACAGTTAACTAAAAAACGATCCCCTCTCTTTAAATTAAAAAACAGCAAACAAGCAAATTATGAAATAAATACTATCAAAGAAAAATTAAAAGAGAGCAATGACTAAAATTAATAACACATGTAAAAAATGAGCAAAAAGACAGGCGAGAAATTAACTGAGATAAAACACAACTAAAATAGTTTCTTGTTTTTAAAATAAAGAAGTTATAAAATAAATATTACAAAAGAAACATTGTAAAAATAGAGACGTGTAAGAATTAAATGAAATGGCTGACTATCGAGAAAAGAAAAGAAAAAAAAGTCAGCTTGCTTGCAGCTGGGCGGAGACGAGTAAAAATTAACTTTAGGGCAGAAAAAAGAAGCAACACGTAGAAAATGAATAGTACTAAGCAAAAGAAGAAGATATACGAAAATAAAATTAAAAAAATAAAGTTTATGGATTGGGACTAAAAAGTAAAAGAAACTGAAAATTAAAATACAGTATAAACAAAAAATAAATCAAGTGAAACTAGATATTACACTATCAACAAACATTTTTAAAAATACTAGGAAGGGTGAAAAAGACAATTCCAAAAACCTTCCAGAAAAAAAAATAAAATAAAATAAACGTAAAAAAAATTAACGTAAACTATAATAGTTATTCCAAGATAAAAATATGAGTTCCAATCGGTTAACGACAAAATTATGTCGAGCGTGTGGAAAGATTAGAATCGGTTTGAGTAAACGAACTCTGGACTGACTCCAACAGACTGGTATTTACCCAGCTTCCACATTGAGACAAGATGTGACACAAGTTCGTGTTTTTTGTGGAGAACCCGACCGCGTTCATTCGGACAAAAGGTCAAAATTTACCTAATCCCTGCAAAGGGGGATTCGGCATTTGCATTGTCTATATTTCTCAGCCGAGTCTTCGTCCGGAGGCCGGGTCCCGACTAAGCCGTAAACCGCCCGAAGACACAGAGCTTGACAGTTGCGAGCGAGTGCGCGAACTGACTGACGTCAATGGACTGATCTCCCTACTGAGACGAGATGCGATACAAGGTCGAGTTTAGTGTGGGGAACACGTGCTCGTTCACTCGAGCTATTGGTCAAAATTTATCCAGTCTACTTAACTGCGGAATCGGGTGTTTTGCATTGTTTATTGTCCTCAATCAAGTCTCTCTCCGTAGACAGAATCCCGACTGAGTCGTACTCTGCCTGAAGGCAGAGAACTTGAATAAAGCGATCCAAAGAGCGGACTGCCCTAATACGACGGATTTCTTCTAACTCGGAGATCTTTATTTCAGGCGTCTTGCCTAGTTAATTTGTGTTACGGGGGCTTTCGTATTTACTCCACAACATACCCACTTTTCAATTTTTTTATATATTTTCTCACTACTAAATATAGTATTTTATTTCTTAGTATTCACCACTCCTCTTTATGGCGACTTCGCCAATATACTGAAATGTGTATTTATTTCGTTTAGTGTAAACCTCTAGTTTTCACGGACGTTTCCTAATCTTGTAATCATACTTATACATTATACGAATTATTGGAATGTTGGTAGTCCAAAAATATTATACAGTACATTCAACAGTTTTCATTTCCTGCGGGTCTATCTTCAGTAAACCTTTTCTTTAACTGATTCCAATGACTTTTCTGTTCCCATTTTTTCCGTCTGCCATATATATCAGTTTACCAAATCGTAACCTCATTATGCCGTCTTCCCACATTTTTATATACTTTGAAAAACACTTTTTCGCAAATTTCTAAAAGAATTGCGTGCTTTTTCCTATCCGTCCTCATTCTTTTGGACCTGGTAAAAACTTGTCGAACACCGATTTAATTTTTCTTCCGTATTTGAATTTGTAAATTTCTACACTGCAAATAATATTGCTAACCTTTCTATCTAGCGAACACGAAGCATGTGAGACGGGTTTCGTGTTACCGTCATCATATTTATGTAGAATTACTGCTCCTATACCATAGTCACTAGTTTCTGAAGCCAATACGATGTCTGGTTTTGGATCTTAGTGCGCTAATTATAATTCTGACGTTATATTTTCTTGATTTCTTCAAACACCTTCTGACATTTAGCAGTCCACTTCAACTTTACATTTCTTTTAAGGACATTGTTCAGTGGGGGTCTAAAATTCTTTATAGATTTGATAATGGTTTGCTAGTCCAAGAAATGCTTGAACCTATTAATATTTCTTGGAAAAGGCACATTGTTAATTGCACATGCCATCGACGGATTTGACTGAAGACCATTTTTGTCAATGATTTGTCTTAGGTATTTGATATTTTGTCAAAAACAATTCGCACATTTCCATACTGAGTTTGGACCTGTACTCTCGAATTTTTCAAAGACTCTTTTGTCGTGCTGATACATTGTCCCTTAGATAAACTTTTAATTAATATATCTACCAGATAGGCATCTGCGCAATCACAATTTCCAAGCATAGTATCCATAGCTTGTTGAAATATAGCTGGAGCCACTTTTCTGCCAAGAGGAAGTTGCATGAACTTATACAATCCCTTGTGCTTATTTATAGTTATTAAATCTGAACATTCTTTTCCAATCTCTATTTGAAAATACGCTTCAGAAAGATACAACTTCGAAAAAAAATTCTCATCGTTTAAATTTGCATAATTTTCCTCTGGACATGGTAATGGGGATTTATGGGGTTCAAGATATTTATCTAACCAGGTCTGAAAATGAATTTTTTTCCCATTGCATACTCTGCTGGTGTTGCTCATTTTGAATGGCAAATCTCTTCAATTACACCTACTTTTTAAGTCTGTCTTATTTCCTCGTCGACTTGATCCAGTTCTGCGAAGGTTTCGGTTTAAAAACTGTCGTCGACCTTTTTTTTCACATGAGATTTCAATTTGATTTCGGAACACCGACCCAACTCATCCGACAGAACATATTTCTTTAAATTTTCACACTGCTTTTTTTTTTAAATTGTAGCTTTTTTCCTTACATTTTACAATAAATACTTATAGGTAAATATCAAAACTCAACTAATTCCATCCAGACAACAATGTATAAGTTTTTAGTATTTTTTAACACATCGGCCTTCGCTTTTACACTCTTATTACGAAATGAAATGTTACAAGTCATTCCACCAATAAAAAATAATTTCTCGCCCGACACACCATGTGTGATTTTCGAATGTTTTTTTAATATATTTTTCCGTTTGCTTTCCATGTTCCTTCGTTGATTATTGTGATGTCACAACCAGTGTCTACTTGCATTTTTGTATCCACATTATTCATTTTTATATACACAATTTTCTTTAGTTTTCTGTAATTATTTTTCCGTTGCAACACTGTGTACGAATTTTTTCTGTGGGAACTTTTCCTTGCTTTAGTTTTACAGTGTGGCTTTTTATGACCTACTCTTCCACACTTGTAGCATTTCGAATATTTAAAGGGGCGGTCGCTTCCAATATGCAACCTTCCACATCTGAAACATGGATTTTTCCCAATGTAACAGACAGATATCCCCCACCGCCACCAGGTGGGTTTATTAATCAACGTTTCTAAAGGATTGGGATGAAGGTACTAATTAGTTGGGTAGAAGGGATTTCGGAGTACTTCCAGAAGTAAGTTTTTCTTTTTACTTAATTGTTTCTGGGATTGAATTATTAATTAACTAGGTGGATTAATTCCAGAGTAATTAATGGACGGGTTCATTAAGTAAAGCCTGTGATAAATGGTGAATTGGATTTTGGGTGGTTTGCCGGGCGAAATACAGCCCTCAAACGAGATAAGTGCTTTTCGCCGGGCTTAAGTGGACGTTGTCTGCGGAAAACCCAGCGGGGAGTCCGATCTGATTTTATTACCTTTTGAAAACTGGGTTCCCATGGAGCTTCGGAGAGCAGGCGGAAACACATGGTGGTCAAGGCGATTTGCATATAAAAATTCGTGGGCGGTGCCTAAAAACTGTTTAGCTCCACCTCTCTCTATATAAGCGGTCTGCATGCTTGAGTTAGAGAGATCAGATCGGAGATCAGATCAGATCGGATCGGAGAACGCATCGAAACGTGAGACAAGAGACAGAAGCGGCAGAGAGAGAGAGAGAACGGGCGAGATCGCAGATCAGGGACCCCAGATCAGAGATCGCAGATCAGGGACCGCAGATCAGAGATCGCAGATCAGAGAACGCGAAGGAAAACGCGGTGGAAACGGCTTAGTGGGTCTTGCTGATCTGGCCAGTTGGTTGCCGGCGTCAAAAAGTCCGAATCGTACACAGAGATAGAAATCGAACCAGGTGCGAATCTTGATAACTTCGTCAACAAAGCTGAGAAAAGCCGACTGCTATATCGGAGGGTGACGGAGGAAGAACGACAACTTATCTCCCTTAGTACAGCTGAATTTCGACCGGCATAATTGTGTCTTTCTCTCTCTGTGACGTTCCTTCCAAAACGAGTGAACCTCGTTAAGACCGTTTGTATTCGTGCAATTTCTTTGATAGTGACATAAAAACAGTAGCTTTAAAGGGCTCTTTGTACAGGAACCGAAAGTGTTGCTTATTTATTTCTTCTTTGTGCCCTTGCGGTTACGACAAGAACTTTTCTCACGAATAGCGATTTCTTTCAGCGTGGAGCCCAGCCATTTAATTCGTCCTACAGTTTCTTCAGTTCACCGGAGGAGGACCGGGTGGTTTACTTTTCGGCCAGAACGACCGGAGAGACAGGACACAGCCGTAGCCGGCATGGCTTCTAAGTCAGACCCACATTTTCGTTTAACTTGTATGTATATGCATTTTCTTCAATTTCTTCAGTATCGCGTCTCAGATTTATGATTCTGTGATATTCGTCTGATATATCTTGGAGTATTAGTTCTCATTCTGTTCAATTTTCCTTAGAATTCCAGCAGGTATTTCTGCGTCGTTTTCACCGTTAAACCCTTTAAACATATCCATAGTCAGTTTGATTAATTTGCATCTCTTAGCGATTCCAGCATATGTGATAAAATTTGTGTCTACCTTTCTCGTCAGATTTTTATATTGCCAACAGGTATTGTATAACAGTCTTTTCTCACTAAATTTTTTAGTAATAATATTTACTGCTTTTCTTCAAAGCAAATTTCTCCTGATTTTTTGTCGGTAGTACAAAATGACACTACTTTCTGGTTCTTCCAGTGCTAACTTTCTCAAGAAAATTTTTGTGGTTTCTTGTCTTCGTAAACGGTGCATTCTTTTCTGAAATTCGATCGTATCGTCTAAAATAAGCAGAAATTGCAATTGCATCTTCTGTATTGAATGTTAATTCAGATATTACATTCGTAAACGTGTCGGAAGGGAAATTATTATTGGTTAATATTTGGCAAAAAAGGGCCTCAACTTGCTATTACGTCGTAAACGTCATCAACTCGGTTTGTTTTCCTTGATTTGAATTCTGAAGCGTTTCGAGTTTCTTTGCACTGTTTTAACTCAAATTAAGGAGTGACTAAGACTGGCAACTACTAGTCGAAATATTTCCATAAAAACAAATCATTCGTTGGAACTACAAGGTTTTTTTCTTTTAATTAAGTTCTATTTGTTGTTGAGCGGCCAACTAGCCGTTCGCTTTGGTCATCGGCTGCTATTTTGAACTTTCAAACTGATAAACCTTACTATCGAAACAATAGTAAATTGTTGTGTCGTCAGCGAAGATAAAAAATTAAGTCGTAACGAGATTTCTGAAAATTTAAAAAAAAATGCAGTCCTAAGGAAGGAGCCCTGGGAGACACCTGCGTTAGTACGAAAGGATCTAGACGAGTAGCCGTTTAGGAAAGCTCTCATTTCACGATTTGACAGGAAAGACTAGATCAGTTCAAATATGTGTCCACAGACAGCGTGACTTTTCAGCTTGTTAGTGGCTTTCGAGACGTTGAATGTATCAGCCCGGGCTTCACCGATTTTTATATTGAGCATGATATACTCTTTCTTCAAACATCTTCAGTACATCAACAATTGACCTGAAAAAACGAAAGCCATTTTTCTTGTATGAGAAAAGGTCCTGCGATGAGATGTGATGAACCAATTTAGCATTGATTAGGGCCTCTAGAAGTTTACCAAAAAGAGGCAGAAGAGGTAGAAGGCCGAGAGTTGGAAGGGTCGGACGGCTGAACAGAATTCTTAAAAACGGAAACAACAGCCGATGACTTCCATCAGGCAGTAAAGCAGGAGGCGACGTGGCCTTTATTATATAGTTTAGAGACAATAGCCAGTTCAGGAGCACACTTCTTAATGACTATAAAAGGATAACATCAGATCCACTTGTTTTGAAGTGAATTTAGAGGATTGCATTCAGCTTTATTATAGTTGTTCCCAGGTCAAACCTGACCCGGGGTGGTAGCATCTGTTAGGATCCATGTATGGGCACATAGTGAACCCCTAAACAAAATCATAACGAAATTAAAAAAAATACATTTTTAGCGTAAAAATACCAGCAATACATTTTCATATAAAAATGGTTACAACAAATCCTATTTGATTGTAGTATGACCAACAATGACTATTTGATTGTAGTTTGACCAACAATGACTATTTCATAGCAAAATGAGTAATGATGTTGACTTTATAGCAAAAGGACCAGCAAAGACTATTTTATAGAAAAATGACACAAAAGACCTATTTTATTGCAATATGACGAACAATATTTGTAGGTGAAGCTATAAAATTGTGTTCTAAATATTTAGATTTGGGATTTAAATCCCACATAGAGGTTGATATAACGCTAAACAAAATCTACCAACCTTCAGGGCGTCGTCAGTCAGGGATCACCAATTATTCTTGTCCCTTCGTAACCCTTAGTAAAGTTTGTATTTTCTATATCTCTTAATTTCTGTTCTTCCCATCATTTATACAAACTTGTTAAGTAGTCTATCCGCTACTTTCCCCTGTCTCTCTCGCTTTCAATATGTTCCTGATATATTTATCAACTTAGTTTGAGTGAAACGTTTAAAAACGAAAAGAAATATACCAGAATTCAATCTAGATCAATATTACCGGATGTAGGAAGACGGCCTACAGTTAGTGTTATCGTTGTTTTTTTTTCCTTTAAATTTGACTCCATCTTCGAAGAGGATTCAAATATTTCAGCATTTTTACTCTATGGGAAATTTGAAATTTATGTCAGATCTGAGCTTGAATAGAGATAGTGGACTAAAAACCAAATTATAACGAATGGGAGATAGTTAAGAATTATTGCCTAGGCCCTGAAGGGCTTTTGCATATAAAAATATTTAATGAATATTTAGAGTAATGTATCGTTATTTGAACGGTGAGGTAACCTTTGATTAGACAAAACGTATTGCATGGTACAAATCAAATAATAGTTGGTAAATAACAGGTCTGGAACATACGCCATCTGTGGATGACCTCTAACCTGCCTTGGGGGATCTGGGGCATAGAATTATAGATTGAACGAAGTGATTTCCCGATGGTGTTAACAGGGGGATTTTAAAGATAAACATGAAGCCATGGATCAAAACGATCAACACGTTCAGAAATAATGTTTTTTTTTTTAATACACGATACTGCGCCATAAGATTCGGTGAAGAAACCGATGCATATATAATAAGTTTGCCAAATACACCGTCTTACGAACAGAGAAAATTTGACATAGAATTTACCTATAATATTTCTGAATAAACATTGAATACTGTTGCCATATAGGGTTTGGTGCCCCCGCTGTTCATTTCCAGGTTCTCAACAAATTCCAAAGACGTATATAAAATATTATAGAGCCTGACCTGGCATCTCAACTCCAGTCACTTTCTCACAAACGTGACGTGGCTTCCCTCTGTCTTTTCTATAAATATTTTCGTGGCAAATGCACAGACGAGATATTTTCACTGGTGCCACAACTGCATGAATTTAAACGTGCTACTAGGTCCCACCATTTAAATATCGAATTATTTTAATATAACGACCTCTTCTGCTCCAACATTTTCTTCTCCTGCACTTCCCAACTGTGGAACTCCCCTCCTCTTACTTGCTTCTCTGATAACTATAATCTTCAAATATTCAAATGTAATGTCAATCGATATATTCTGAATGCTTGATCTGGTTCCTTATCTTTCCCTTTATTCATTCATCAAGCACGCATTTCTATTCTTACTTTCACTCCCTATAACCGCTTGCGTGCTAGTGCTACTCCCGCCTTTCAGAAAAACACCTATTTTATAAATGTTTTCATCACGAAAGATTTTAGAAATTCCTATTGTGGACATAGCTACATATGACTTCATATAGATGTTCATTTCATTTGCTTTTCTGACAGTAAATTAAAGAATACTTATTGGAAAGAACTGTAAATTATAATGAAAGGTAGGCTGTAATTTCTACGATGTGCTTCATTTATATATTTACACAGTTTATGTATGTTTAAGAAAGGTCATATTTCCTGGATACACAATTTATATTGAATTAACTACACCGTGGCATGCCGTCCTGGGTATGACGATAAACTACATACGCGTCCTGGGTAAGAACGATAGATTAAAACCAGCAGCAGGGCTTCTGATCAGGAGGTTTTGAGGAGCGTGGAACCACCTCTTAATTGCTGGTGTCCCCAGGTCTACCCTGACCCGGGGTGGCAGCACCTATTAGGATCCCAACTATGGGCAAATATTTGAACCCACAATCTGACTGAAAACACTATGAATGTATAAAAAAAGACTTTAATACCAGAAATACTTTACAAAATTAGTATCAGCAACAAATATTTGAAAACAGAAACTATTACCAGGAATAAAAATCTTTTCAGCATTAAATAACTCATTAAGGTTAATATGCCAGAAAACAAAACAAATCAAACTATACATTTTAAAAAATATTACCAGCTATACATTTTTGAAAGAAAAGAGAAAATTTTGTCGTCATTAAATAACCCATTGTGGTTGATATGCGGTAAAACAATACAAACCCAACAAAACAATACAAACCCAACAAAACAATACAAACCCAACAAAACAATAAATCATCGTTGTTAGCAAAAGGCATTGCCTAACATGCAAATTACAGATCAGAGATATCGAAATCAACAGTTGTAACGGAGGCGTATTAACAGGAGACAGGCTATTAAGAAAAAGAAAAAATATCGTCAGAAACAAAAAATGATATAGTACTGAAATGTTATTTAGCATCAGACCTCTTCTATGACAGTTCACGCTGGACAATCTCTTCAGAGATGAAAAAAGGCTTGAAGTAACAGAAATATGGCTCTACGGCAGGATACTGAGAATACCATGAACTGAACATGTGAGCCACAATAAAGTGATAGAGAAAATGGTAACAAAATGGACATTTTTACTTAACATCAGAAGAAACAGTTGAAATGTCGAATTCATGAATGAAGAAAGACGGTTTAGAAAATTGGATACTTCAGGACTGTATTGACAGCTAGACAGGCAGTGACGGAAGGCACAAACTATTTGGCAAGCTTCAGCGAATGGTAGGAGAGCATTTTTGGAATAATGGCAAAAAAAGACAAAAGCTAGAAAGGAGATCAATTGTGTAGAACTATGATCGCCAATGTAGAAGAAGAAAAATAATCTTTCATTTCCGAATTTGGTGAGGTGCTTTACTTAAGCTTAGGTGCTCAGTGTAAAAATGTATTTAATAAAAAAGATAATAACAAAACGTGCAATTTTCTTCTTAAAATATTCGCTATCACTTTTGTTCTCCCTCAAAATAAATCAATATATTTTAGCTGACATCAAAGATCGGAAAATTAAATTGAATTTATTTCCTGAAATGTGAATGTGTACATAAGCAGAATTTTATTTACACTAGAAATCACTTAAGGTGTATTAGTTTCCCTATTCTTTGTTGATATTATTTCAATCGATACAGGGAAGTCCTTATTCACACTAAAAAACTGATGTAAAAAGGTAATTTCACGTGTTTTATTTTTCATTTGGTTAGATTTTAGGAAATGTAACTACTTTAAAAAAAAGAAACTTTTTTCGTATGTAAAAATATGGCTGCGAGAATTAATCATACCTATATGGAAATCAAATGCTGTAAAAATCTCTGAAGGGAGGAATCCAATGTCGTATCAGTAAAATAGCTTCAGTAGACACAGTTTTGTAGTCGAAGATACTGAAATCATTCACGCAGAACTTGCATGAAATTTCCCTTTATCGCCCCAATGCTTCTAGCTTCCATCTACATTATTCACTATTTCCATGTCAAATATTTAGCCGAACTGCCTTTATCCACTGCGCCATAAAGGCGTTGGTTAGATCCAGTGACAGGTCGCAAATATTGTGAGTTCAATACACGGTTAAGGCAGTGGAGAACTTTCAGGGGGAAAAATTAACAGGAGGTAACTGATAACTGACATCGATTAAACATGGCACGTGGAACTAGAACAGTCTACTCTAGTGAGTGAAATAATGGGTTCAGGTCGACATTCCAACCACCCGAAGATGGCCGGAGCGTACAATGGCCGAAACGTTGTAATAAATATGGCGACAAAGATGAGGAAAATAGTCCAAATAATGTAAATAATGTACATAATACCTCATCTCAGAAATATATAGATAGATATTGGATGTGTAGGTTTAAACGGATAATGACAGAGTTTTTCATCGGAGAGCCGATTTCCAATCGCAATCGTCTACGCGCAAATACACTTGGAAAATGTATGAATCCACCTGTTCTCTCCCCAACTATGGGTTAATTAGTAAGACTTGTATCACTAAACCGTTATTATCTTTAAAAATAAAATTGTGTACAAAAATGTTTAGATATCGGCATTAATCCATAGAGGTTGATATGATGCTAAATAATCACCCAACCAACTTATATTCCAACTACATTCCCTGTTTCCGCCAAGTCTCAACTTCACGTTTTAGGAGCGACATGCCACTTACATAGTAGTAAACTATATCGGTGTGTAATTTCCACTCAGTGAGTAATTTCCAACAGATTCTTCCCGCGAACCACTGTTCTGTGGAACAGACTCCCAAGAGGATGTTTCCGTAATAAGTATAATCTTAACCTGTTCAAGTGTGAACCGTCTTTCTTCATTTGAACCGTTATTTTCCCTTCCTATCTATATAAACTACCTCTTAAAATTAATTTCACCCCGAGACTTGTACAGGTTTACCTTACTCTAAAAATCTAGAATTAAGCAGCATCTACTTTTAAGAATCAATTGACATTTGAATTCCTGATATCAAACAAGGTTTTACAGATTCGATTGCGTTATAGTTGATTTCATTTATGTATCGTGTCCCTTCAGGACGTTGAAAAGTGTGGCTCTCCACAACAACATTTCTTGAACTAAATAATGTGCCACTTACTATCACATAAACATGTTAGGCTACTCGCTGTTTCGTTCCGAGCTTACAGCCACATCACATTGAAATAGCGTTTAACGTATGATCACAAATGTTAAGCAACGTCGTTCTTACTCTATAACTATATGGGTATCCGCTTGGGAGAACCATGTGGTGTAAGCTTGTATATGCCGGTGAAATGAGAGATCTCAGTTCCAATTCATTTTACGTATATGCATTTCGCGTAAATGCACATAGAAAAGGTATGAATCCGCCTTTTCTCCCCCCAGTTATGGGTTAATTATTACGATTTATATCAGTAAACCATTAATATCTCAAAAAAACTTTTATCATCAAGAAACATTTTCTGGATTCAAATCACCTGCAAATGGTTGATAAGCCGACAAAAACAGATCAATCATCAAACTTATCGAGGAAAATGTGACGTCTCCGGGTCTCAAATCCGTTTTTGACCATTACGCAGTTTTTCGCCCTCATCACAAGGAGAGAGCCTTTGGCTACTTGAAGTGTTGCTATCAAATTGAGGCTACTATAGACCTCGGATTTAAAAGCGGTATATATATATATATATATATATATATATATATATATATATATATATATATATATGTGTGTGTGTGTGTGTGTGTGTGTGTGTGTGTGTGTTTGCATATACAAATGTGTGCATGTAGGTGTATACTGATTCCATGTAACTTGGGAAGTATGTGTATGTACATATGTGTGTGTGTGTGTGTGTATGTACTGATTCCTTTTAATGGGACGGAATGTGTGTTTGTATGTTTGGGTATGTGTGTATGTATGTGTCTGTGGGTGTACAGATCTGTTCACTAATTCCTTGTAGTGAGACACAGTGTGTATGTATGGAGAGCGGATATACACACATATATATATACATGGTGACAAAAATACACGAAAATGGAAATATATCTAAGGACACACAGGGGTCATTAAAAGATAAGCATGCCGATAACTACTCCATCATTTCTCGGACCAATCTTAATTGTTTTATAATTCTTCACGCAGAACTTTTCACTGCCAGTTCAAGAAAGACGTTTGGATCACTAACACAAAAAAGAGAATGTCTCATATCGAGAATATTTAACATGGAAAAACAAATTTAATTATTTTTAATAACATGTGTAAATCTCCACCGTTTGCCTGATGGCTGTTGCGAGACAGGAAACATGTGTATCAAAAATATGGAAAATAAAGCATAATATTTTTGAAAAAAATCAACATTACAACCAAAAACGTTTCCGGTTTCTCCCCTCTTTTAATATACACACTTTTCTCTCGTTGGAGCTATTATAACCTCTTCTTGATATATATATATATATATATATATATATATATATATATATATATATATATATATATATACTGTCAATCGACATCTTCTGATGCCTTGGTCCTGATCACCGACCTTCACTATATCCTTTCCTCAAACAAACTTCTTTACTCTTGCTCTTATAACCCCTATATAGGGTGAGAGTCAGAGGGTGAGAGGGAGGGAGAATTAGGGAGGAAGAGAAAAATAGAGAGAGACGAAATAATTAGTGAGTGAAAGAAAGAATTACAGAGAGACAATATAGAGAGAGAATTAGTCAGAGAGAGAGAGAGAGAGAGAGAGAAAGAATTAGAGAGAAAAATATATAAGGAGAGTGAGAGAGATATTAAGAGAGAGCGAATTAGAGCAGAAAGAGAATTAGAGATAATTAGCGTGAATAAGAATTAGAGAGCGACATGAAGAATCAGAGAGAGAGAAAATATTAGAGAAAAAAAAAGATGGATAAAGATTTAAGGAGAAAAAGAAATAATTACAGAGAAGGAGATAAAAATATTTAGAGAGAGATAAAATGTAAGAGCGAAAGAATAAAAAAGGGAGAGACACCAAGAATTAGAGAGAGAGAGAGAGAGAGAGAGAGAGATAGGAAGAATTTGAGACATGAGAGAGAATTAGAAAGAGTGAAAAAATTAGAGAGACAGAGAGATAAATATTTGAAGAGAGATAGATTTGGAAAGAGAAAGAATGAGAAAGGGAGAAAGAGAGAGACAGAAATGAACACTCATTGAAATACGTAAGCATCAGGAGACATATCGAGAAACTGGCAGAGAGAATGAGAAATAATATTTTGAGAAACTGAAAATCAGAACGAATTCATATTTCCAAAGGTAGCACCATAAATCTCTATCAGAGTCCTTTCTCGCTCTCATAGATATATATGAATTATTGTTTCCATTTTTTCCCCTTTTCTTGATAAATTGACGTCGCAAAATTCCCAATAAATAATCTCCGGTTCTCTTGGGCCATTATTCGATTATTTTTCTCTAGAGTTGTAAAAAAAAATAATAATAATAAAAAGTCTCAGACTATTCAGGTCACATCATAAAGCATTATTTATAGAACGTGCGACCATATAATATTTACACATAAGCCGAAATATATTAGAAGGACATCAGTCTGCAATTGTGATGTTCATGTTATCGAAAGGTAAGCATGAAATGGAAAAATTGCGTTCCTATCCGGAAGAACAAGATTTATGCGACATAAAAGGCATGAATCCACACAGTCGTGAACTTTGCTTCATTAAAGCAGTGGTTCACAATTTTTGTTTTCTTTGAGCCTCATTTTCGGAATTAAATTTTTTTTGCGCTTTACAAAAAGTAATTTCGATAAAATGTTATTTTAAAAAAAAAAGAAGGAGGGTTAAATATAGATAACAGCTGATTCGGATTCAGAACATTAACATTGATAACTCTCTCCTCCAATTTGCAGAACCTAGTTTTTATATTCTTAATATTAGATATAATGCAAATCCTATCACAGTGATAAAATAGGTCAATAATTTATAACTGTTTATACTGCGATTCAAGCATATTATTACAAATAATCGATAATAATATTTTAAATTCTTAATTTCTATTTATTTATTTTTTTTTGCATGAATTTTTAAAAACTGTTTCTAAGTCTTTGATTGTCTTTGAATCATTCTGCTTCACCTACTATCATCTTTCGGCTCACGTAGGAGGCCCGTTGCGCCTTTTGGGGACTACTGTATTAAAGGGCATTGTAAGAAATTATATTAGAAAAATAAAATAGAAAGATCGAAAGACCCCGAAGCGACTTCTCGCTGGATTCATTTAAGAAGACTAACATTTTAATAATTACAAATAGACTGCCGAAATTTCTTGAACACATAATTAGGACGCAGGGATTAGAAAACTTAATCCTTGCACAACATATTAAGGGCAAGTGTGATAGAGAAATGCAACGAGTTTTCTACCTAACGAGTCTGTGTTGATTGATGTCTGAACGAGAGACGGGAGCCTTAGCCGAATTAGAAAAACAAACAAACTGTTATGTTAAAATATCGGTTCTCGTGCGATAACCAAATTTAAGCAAAGTTGCATCTGCTCACTAGCTAGATGGGTGACCGCTTGCCATTACAAGGTGTTGTAAGCTTGGATGCACGTGTGTTGTAATCGATAGCGGTACAGAATTGGAAAGATGAATTTCAATTTCGGTCGGATTCCTTATATCCGCTTACACGCACTTGGAAAATGTACGAATCCAACTGTTCTCACCCCAACTATGGGTTATTTAATAAGATGTTC
>OZ038505.1:6644457-6664457 GCA_964036315.1 Acanthosepion esculentum
GTCATTAAACTTTAAGTTACAATTATAGAAAAGAGAAATCTCCTTCCACCGCTTGTGAATATATGTCTTTTTCTAAATGTGAGAAACTGATCATTATAAATTTATATTAAAAAAAAAAAACTTATATAACCAAAACATATATATATATATATATATATATATATATATATATATATATATATATATATATATATATATATATATATATATATATATATATATATATATATATATATATATACGTAGCACGAAGTATAGTGTGTAGGGGGTAAAAGCGTCTGATGCAAATATTATAACATTAATGACAAATACGATGAATTACCTTTCCGAATAAACACTCCTAACGACAGAGATAAACAATCACGCTTTTGGAATTTACTGTTTTTTCTTTTTTTTTATCGTTTCCTGTTTGGTAAGTCGAGATATTTGTCTGTTTCTTTCTTTTACGTTCAACTTTTCTTTTCTTTTTTTTCTGCAGCAGCTTTTTTTTTTTTTTTTGTCGTCGTGAATAAAAGAATCTCCGGAGAAAAAAAAATTGAATTTCCCATGTAAATATTCAGAGTCGGTCAATAATCATGATACAAAATACAAAATAACGAATATAAAAATCAAATTGAAACAAAAATCAAATAAACAGAGAGGATTATTATGTTAAGTCACGTCAATATTTTCACTAGAGGCACAGGATATAGTAAAAAGAAAGAAACCAAAAAATACATTTTGACTAATCACCTCAAGTAATATAATTTAAAAGATTTTTTTATAGAAACGAAGAATTCTGATTTATTTCACTGATTCCCACACTTTTTTTTTTATACATTTGCTGATCTTACTGATTTCATTAACGTTACTTTCGTATAAAATGCAAACTTATATTAAACGAATATGAACGCAGACAATATCACAGATAAATAAAAATTTCCGATAAACATATATCCAGGAGATAGCATATTCGAATCTGTATAAAATATTTAATAACAATTTTGAAATATATATAAAATATTTATCTCCATTTGGGGGCCTAATATTAAATAATTTTGATATTCATAATGTGGACATTTTTCTCTCTCTGCAGTTTTATTAATTTTTTAAATCATTTCTCCCCAAGTAAGGCGTTAGTGCCACTAAGACGCAATGGGATGCTGGGAGTGGAAGAGAATGAGAAACTCTAGATAGGAGAAAGGTCAATAGAAACAGAATTTAGGAAAACAGAAAATGCCGATTGACATTGCATTTAATTTTTCTAATACTGTAGGAGGTAAGAAAAGAAATAAATCTTATGAGGGTTCCACAGTTGGGAAGTTCGCGAAAAAATCTATTAGAATAGAACTTAAGGATAAAATCTTATTAAACGGTATTTAGAGTGTAAATGTAATTTTAGTGGATACTCGTATTTGAGTAGACGGTCCGTTGATTTATTAAAGATTATATTTATTTATTTTCGTCTACCGGACTAAATATTAGAGAAAACTT
This sequence comes from Acanthosepion esculentum, assembly GCA_964036315.1. NCBI lineage: Eukaryota > Metazoa > Mollusca > Cephalopoda > Sepiida > Sepiidae > Acanthosepion > Acanthosepion esculentum. The sequence goes on from OZ038505.1 coordinate 6,645,931, forward strand.
ATTAAAAAGATATGTCCACTCCAGCATATTTACTTTTAATATGAATTCTCGAATATTCGGACCTGTAGACCTAAATAAATAAATATGTTGTTTAGTTTATAAGCGGAGCGTCTACTCAAACACGATTATCCATTAAAAATAACGTTTAAAATCATTAAAAAAAAAACAATCAGAATGTGTATAAATCCCGCGAAATTAAAATAAAAGCTTCTTTCATTTTGTAGTTTTTAGATATTTGACTTCTAATTTTGACTGACAATAACTTTTTCATAAATTGAGATCTATACGATATAATATTTTTCTTGGGATTAATTGAAGATTTTCATAAAATCCTAAGTTGTCATATAGGACAAAGCAACACGAAACATTCATACGCTATGACTAAATGAAAAAATGAAAATTGCTGCTCGACCCTTCCTAATCTCAGGCGACGATATGGCAAGAATATGTTATTCTGAGACTAATCTGATTCTTTTTTATATATAAAGCATGACGGGGACCAGTATATATGAAACAAATGTCTTCTCAGCGCCATTGACAATATACTTAATGTATTACTTCAACTTGCAGTGGAAAGACAGAAGACATATTTTACTTTAATAAGAGATGCTTAAATTATTGTGAATCAAACAATTAAAAAAAATCGGTGATTTTGATACGATGTTAGATTTGTTTTTAAGTTATTGAAAATTACAAACTGATTATTTCCCTAGTGTATAATTATAGCAATTTCGAGGTAGAGATCAAATGCACGGCACCGACATTTTGGGATTTATGTATGTGTCTATATAGACATTGGTAATATATACATAGATTTGACAATATTTCTAGGCAGATAGTTAATAAAAATCTGAAAGAAGACAGCCTTAATTATTGAATTATGAATTTCAGTATGGACTTATTTGAGAGAAAGTACATAAATATCGCAAAGTCAATTTCAAAAATAGCATAAGACTTGCAATAACATATGCCACAACTTGTCAAACGCATTTGAGATGTTTGGAATATACGTTCCTTTGACAAAAAGCTACCATTAACCGCTTCACCGATTCCATAACAATATAGAGATACATGAATGCCCAATAGAGTTAGAGAAGTACCATTTTTATAGTGGTATGCGTGAAACGAAATGTTTTAACAGGGAACAAAATAAGCTTCACCGGAAGGCAAAGATCGTTTTGATATAGCAAAGGAAGACTCTCAAGAGCTAGGCAGAGTATTAAGGAGTGGCAACTGCTCTCAAACCACCTGACAGATGTTGGCAGAAAGTATGATTGGGAGCCCATGGAAGTGCTGTGTGACCCTCGCAATCTTATCAATATTGAATACTTCTATCTACCTTTCTTTAAGTTACAACATAAACTAATCAAAACTAACTACTAAAGAATGAAATATTCACTGATTTCGGCATCATTCTAGGTCCTTTTTCAAACATCCAATCTGTGAATTTATTTTTGCTCTTGCAAAGACTCGAAAAAGACTATACAATTCACTATATTTTAGCCATAATTCTTAATGTGTTAAAATTATTCAGATTTTTAACAATAAAACTCTCAAGTTGATGCTACAAATTACCACAAATATTGTTGATTTCTTTATGATGGCATGATCTATTATGACATGTCTCTAATTTGTATTTAGATACATTGTATTTATTTTCAACCTTTTCAAGTTGACCTGTTCACCTATATTATGTATAACCTATTAGGGCATAATTAGGTTACAATAAAATTCATATTTTTATATGAATAATACCTTATGAAAATTGAGATGTATTAGAGTAGGTGATGATCATATATATTCGGAGAGGGAACACGTTACCCTTGCAGCGATCTTGGCATTAACAAAGAGGAACATTCCCTTGGAAACAAAGAGAAGAATACTGAAATGTTACGTAATATCGGTCCGCCTATATGGCAGTGAATGAAGAACAAGGTCATTACTGGCGAATAAATGAATTGAGTAAACAGAAATTTGGCTTACAGAAGCGTTATGAGAATACAATGGACTGAACCCGTGAGCAACGACGAAGTTTTAGGGAAAATTGAAACCAAAGACAATTGCACTAAAGATCAGAAAGGAACAGTCAGAATGTTGTCGGTCATGTATTGAGGAAACCGGGCTTAGAAAACTTTACCCTCACAGGGAAATATTAAAAGCAAGAGGGGAAAGATGAAAAGAAGTCCTAATTGATGACTTTATGTTACTGGTTTGGAGAACAGGGATTGAGATAGCAAAAAGAGCAAATTTTCTGAGAGTTTCTAAAGATAGTATTGAGTCTTGACTCATTGTTGAATCTCGCCTAATGCATGGAATAATAATGCAACACAAAATGTACTTAGAACAAGAATGTATTATAACAAGAAAGTGTACACAATAAGTACATATAGTATTTCTGTATATTTCTGGGAAGACGTCCTGGAGAATGTGTTGACTAGTCGCAGTCGATCAGAGTCTCTAGTTGGATCTCGTGATTCTCTCCCTTCGTCTTCCGGTACCAACCACTATTTATATAGTTGGTAGTCACCTATGCAGATTAGGTGGATCCTACACAACAGATAGTATATTGTGGAGGGCTATGATCGCTCACGTCCTGAAAGGTACACGACATTTAAAAGAGGAAAAACGGAGTGCCCACCGTCTTGATGCGTTTAAACTCGTATAAAATCATAGCATTTCTTAAAATATTAAATACTTAATTCTATTAAGGCATTAACGATTTGACACGTTTTCTTTCGCAAGCATTCAGTATTTCTCTTTTAGAAAAAATGGATATTAAGAAGGAGAAAAGAAAATCAAATGCCAGATAAATTCAAACGCAATAATGTTATTTTTTTCCTCGATCTTATAAACATCGTTAGCTGCAATGAAGTGAGGAAACAGTAGGTATTTTTGGAAAGCAAGGTATTATCTATAGGTGGAACCTCGTTAAATTTACTTGTTTTCTGGGCAGGGAAAGAAATAGCGAAACTCTACGAATAATTATTTTCTGTTTATAGTTCAAGGTTAAAGGAGTGCATATCTTGGCGTATGTAAATTAAGAGCCGAAACGAAAAGAGAGAAAGAGGACGAATTTTAATGAACACCCCGTTCACACACATGCGCACACACACACACACACACACACACACACACACACACACACACACACACACACATATATATATATATATATATATATATATATATATATATATATATATATATATATATAGGTATATGCATGCATACACATATATATAGACATACACATATATACACACATATATATATATACATATGGACAGATATAAACACACATGGATAATATATATATATATATATATATATATATATATATATATATATATATATATATATATATGCATACATAGACTTAAACGCACACATAGAAATATATGCACACGCATTTACAGATATACATACATGGAAAGATATACCCACATAGACAGAATATTAGTGTATATTAACTGAATCTATATAATGTGTCTATAAATACATTCTTATATATATATATATATATATATATATATATATATATATATATATATATATATATATGTATGTATGTATGTATGTATGTATGTATGTATGTATGCATTTTCGATAGATAGACAGACATACACAAAAATCAAACACACACAAACATATATTATAACATCTGTAATGTTGAATCTATAAAACAATTTTCATGGAATAGTGTAAAACAAGTGAGTATATATGTATATATATTGCATACATACATATATTTAGATAGGCATCAGTGTGTATGTGTTAAGACGCGTGGCTATATGTTTGTGTGCGTCGGCATTGTGTGCGTGTGTCTATGCATGTGTGTAGAGCAAAATGACCCCGGCCTAATGATGAGACAATGCTTTCATTTTAGACAAGAATTATTTATTTTTCAGTATTATATATTTTCTTGTCAATGTAACGAAACCAATGTCAATATATTATGATTATTGATCGAATTTCGACCAGTGAGATTTATACATATGCATGCACATACTCAGATGTACACACTGATATATATATATATAAAGAAATATAGTGTTAAAGTGTGCTATATTTATGGGATAACGTGCTCAATATCAGAGATAGAGCGTGTGTAAATATAAAAGTGAACTTAGAAGTCAACACTTAGAGGGGACAGTCTGTTTCATGCTACATCCAATCGTCAGGCCACCGATTGCATCTAGCATGAAACAGACTGTCGCCTCTAAGTGCTGACTTCTATGTTCACTTTTATATATATATATATATATATATATATATATATATATATATATATATATATATATATATATATATACACACTTGTGTGTGTGTGAGAGAGAGAGAGTTTGTGTGCTTGTGTTTCAAGAACTGCAGTCGATTAGGACATTGGACGGTTTAATAATTCAGTTCTTAAAACTTAACCGCCAGGCTGCAAATACACAAGATTTGATTAAAACATGAAAGGACGGTGCAGATCTATCCACAATTTTCGGGAAAATGAATGCAGAGAAGTGGTGTGCAGTGTGACACGAGATCTCGAAGCAGACCTCTCGGTTTCTGAGTTAACTGTGTTGTGTTTCTGTAGGTGTGGGTGTCAAACAAGTGTGAAAGAATCTAGCCTACCCTGATATTAAAGCCATAGCTGGTCTGAAGCGAGCTAGACTCATACCTTTCTCAAGGGTATTTCCGCAAAATTGAATCCAACTAACTCGACTTGAAGTGGAACATACATATTCGCTTTAATCATTTTCCCACAATCAAAGCAATAAGAGCTACAAAGGCGCAAGCGGATATGAACGTTAGAGAATATGACAAGAAAAACACACACTATTAAGGAGAGAGAGCATAAAAACATGGAATTAAGAAGACAGAAGATAACGATTGAAATTATATTTAATTCATTTAATAAAGTTAACTGGAAAGGAAGAAGCCACAAGAGAGTACCGTAAGGGAAAAGTTCGATAAAAGAAACTGTTAGCATAGAAATTACGGTTACATCTAGGCATTTCTAATGCAAAATGACGTGACCTTCGTTCAAATCTAATACTGAGCTTAAATTCTTAGAGTCTCGTTACTAAAGAGGAATGATTATCACAACAATTACCATGAAAATACAGGGATTCCTCATAAAATTGACATTGTTTAAAATGTGAATATCTGAATCGAAGGAAAATGAAATTAAATAGACGTCAATTTAAACAATATGAGGTTTATTTGTCAATTTTCAAACAAGATATTCAAAGGATTATAATATTTATCAGCTATTACACAAAGCTTCACAAATCTTCAACATGCGGTCTACCTTTGACACGACACGCGGCAAGTCGTTAGTCCAGTTCCTGCCAAACGCGCTGTAGAATGTCTTGAATAACATACTCCAGCGCCTCAGAGATTCTCTACTTTAGGTCCTCTAGACTTATAGAAAGAGGAAGGACATAGATATCTATTTTCACATAGTTCCATAAAAGAAAAATACAAGGTGTCTTATCAGATGATTGTGGTGGCCATTTCAAAAGCAAATTGCAATTATCGCTTGCGCACCCGATCCATCTTCCTGGTAGATTCTCACTGAGACAAGTCCGCAAAGTCAACTTAGATTTCACATATTTTGTTAAAATCCGGGATTATTTGACCGAGAAAAGGGTCTGTTATTAGACTATAAAATGATAAAAATCACAGAAAATCTCAAGAATAAAAAAAAACACGTTAAAAATTTCATCATAGTTAGAACTTAAAACAAAACTGGACTACCCTATCAAAAGAAAAGTTGTAGAATTTGTATTTGTTAAATCGAGACGTTTTAAATCATTGTGGCAGTAAGTTTTGATTTTGGTTACTAAATTAAATGACATAATATTTGAGCCATACAAAATTTTAAAGATAATCAGAAAGAAACCGAATTAAATGGGAAAAATAGATTAAGGTAGACTTTTTATCCGCCAAAATGATAAGTTTGTTGCGGATAAAAATCAACCAACAACAAGGGAAAAGGGCGAGAAACGTTTTTAAATATTAAAATATGAATTATTTCTATTTTAGTATTTTTACATGTAAATTTTGCTCCGTTTGTAAGACTGTTAAAATGTATTGTCTGTAGTTGTTCATTTGTGATTACTTCGGGTGTATGTGTAAAAAAGAGAAGGAAAAGAGAAAGTAAGGAAGAAAGTGTAAGTGTCCTACACTTTAAAAAAACCCCAAACGACATTTATAATAAATAAAAATTTAAACTGCAACTCGAAAATGTGATTTATTCACTCAAATGCACAAAATGCAAGAAGTCATATATAGGTATCAGCCAACAACTAAAGAGCAGGGCCTCCCTATATAAAAGCAACACCAAATTACCAAACAACGGAAAACTCTTTGCATCACAACACATCTATAAATGTAACTAGGGTGAATTTAAAATTATACCAATATATCAAACAGACAATTATTCTTACCTAAAAATTCAAGAATAAAAACTTCATAAACAGATTTAAACCAGCACTAAATAGATCATAACAGCACACGCAAAAACACACAACATACACACATAATGGCCAAATAAAGTGGTCAAACCAGTCGCATGCAAGCACACACACTCACACCTGGGTATCTGTGGAGCATAAATATGTATACGCACATGCCATAAACAATAGACTTCTCACATATATATATATATATATATGTATGTGTATATGTGTGTGTGTGTGCTATTTTATGTGTATGTGTATACTAATTCCTTATAATAAGACAGTATATATGCTTTGAGAGGGAGTGTGCGTATACCTTTTTCACACGGAAGAGATTTGGATGACAGGCACACGAAAAGGTAATGTCTAATATCGATAATATCGATAATATTAAACATCGAAAGCATAAGAAAAATTAATTCTTTTTAATAATATGCGAAAATATCCAGAGTTTGCCTGATGAAGGTCGCGAGACAGGCGACACGTCTAGCAAATTTATGGAAAATAAAGCATAATATATTTGAAAAGATATCTACATTACAACCAAAACTTTTTGCCGTATCTCTCTCTCATATATTTATATATATATATATATATATATATATATATATATATATATATATATATATATATATATATATATATGTATGTATGTATATATATATATGTATATATATATATATATATATATATATATATATATATATATATATATATATATATATATATATATATACATATATATATATATATATAAATGTTTGGCTGCATATATATATATATTTGTATGTGTGTCTATTTATATCTATCTATCCATATATATATATATATATATATATATATATATATATATATATATATATATATGATTGGAAATTGAAGTTCATTAATTTAAATAAAGTTATTATATTGTATAACTTATTTACATCACGCACATTTCAAAACCAATTTCGTGAGACAGATTATAAAACATAGTTAGTATATATATATATATATATATATATATATATATATATATATATATATATATATATATGTACATACATATATATATATAGAGAGAGAGAGAGAGAGAAAGAGAGAGACAGAGACAGAGATATGACTCTGTATGCGTCGGTGGGTTATTTTTTATTCATTCATTTTGCCTGAATATTTTGAACCAGCGCAGCTAGATTGATTTATATTGAATCTTCTTTTCCCACACGAAGAAAGATTAAAAGAATAAACATTTTTACCAGTTGAAAATATATAATTAGTTGAATGTAAAAAACAAAGAATTATTTGGTTCACCACAATTTTTGAACAACCTGACTAATATTATCAAAAATCTCTTAGTTATGTAAAAAGAAAAAATAAAGAAACCAAGCAAAATCGATAGCTAACCCGTCACCAAATATTAGTCATGGACCTTGAGCGTCTTTTCAAAATCTGCGAAAACAGTCCGAAGTTATAAAAACGTCACTTTAAAAGCGTTTAATTAAAAACCATTAAATGTTGTCTAGACGGTCGAACATTTACGGAGAAATAAAAACAAAAGATTCTTTCTACTTTGTTTTATTTGTTGCTTTTGTTTCCTGTGTGTTGTCCACTTTTCTTACGCTTCGCATCTGCCAACATAATTAAATTTGTTACTTCCGCGAACAATCTACGTGCCGAATCTTCAGATGCACGTTTTCATCGAGTCCATTGACCAAACTGTACATGTACAAAAGAAATATGCACTAATCCTCTGACTGCTAACGATCCGTCAATAAGTAAATGAATATGTAAATCTCAGGGTTTACTTAGGGAATTATTGTAACATCTCTGAGCGTTGTTTGGATGAAATCGGATAGTTCTGTTTTGATTAATATGAAGTGAAACCGACGTGACAAACTTCAAATATGTCTACCAGCCATGAATATAAAAACAGTTTTTTCTAGGCTAGGATCTTTAACACCTGGGATATAAGGTAGTCTGGGACAGTTTATAGCCAGATATTGTATTTCATTGGATCGAAGAAATTCCCTTTCAGACAGATTTTTCCAATAACCGTTACTTGGTAGAAAGACTCCCGAGATGATGCTTCTCTGAACAAAACTATCTTAACCTGTTCGAGTATATGGCTAAATATTGCCTTTCCTATATATTCCCATAAACTACATTTCATTCCGTCGCCTTTTCCTTACATACAACGTTATTCCGTACTCTACTATCTTGATTCACTATTGAGCCTTCTCTTAGGCGAACAACTAACAAAAAGTATACCACACTAATAATAAAATAGGGTATCTACGAGCTTTGTGTGGTGTAAAATTTATACTTCGGGATATTAAGTAAGATAAATCCAGTTATACCCCAGATATTATTATCGACTAAACTAAATTTCAACAAGGTGGTAGTACCTGCTAATGTCCCAGCAATGATAAAATAGTACCTAAAAAAACAAACATTATTAAAGAGTAATATATATATATATATATATATATATATATATATATATATATATATATATATATATATAGTAAAAGTTCCAGCAATAAATCTTTGTTTAAAAAGAGCAACTATACATAATCAGAAATATATTTTATCTGTAGCTGAAGGCATACAATTGCGTTCAAAATATTTATTTGAAGCCTTGAAATTGTGTGAAAATATTTAGATTTCGGAATAAAATAACCCATAGAGGTGTTGATATGCCGCTAAACGTAACCAAAAAAAAAGCTTCAACTGGATATATTCTGATAGATCATCTAGTCTTCTAAAATTTGTCAAATGTTTTCTTAAATTTCGAAACATGAAATTAATAGACACGTTGCAAGTTAAATTATCAAACATTGACGGTGGAAATGTTCTAAAGAATAAAACAAAACAAAATCTGTTAATAATTTCAGTGTGAAACCTAAAATAAGAATAAGGTATACGGTCAAATTGAATATTATATAAATATGTATTTGTCAAATTCAGAATTATTTAAGTAATGGGACAGTAAGTGTTGATCTTGGTTACGAAATTAAATAGCAAAACCGTTTGAGACAGACAACATGTTACAAAAATATAACAAGAAACCAACTGAATTGGACACAATTTCTGGACACAAAAGTTTCAAATTCGTTTTCGCAGGAAAAATCTTGTGCTACGTTCGAGGAAGGGAGCAATGGCTGTTCTACTTGCTGCAGAAACTGCTTATAGATTAAAAAATTAATTGTACTGATTTGTGTAAATTGTGAAGGATCCTTTTATGGTCGCTGAATTTTCTCTCGAAGTATCTTACAGTGAAATTGGGAGAAAGAACGAAGTAAAATAACTTTTGAAGATTTTAGTTATCAGGGAAGTAAATAAAACAGAAGGGATTTCCAAAGGCAGGAATGTCGAGGAAATAAACTGTTGGAGTAGAAGTGTGGGTTGCATTTAATTATTTCAAAAGTAAACGGTTGGGACCTATATGCCCAACCAATAGTACGCTTAAACTCATGTAGACGGGGCATCAGGAAAAAGTTTCGTCGGAGAAGTTGAAATGTTTCAGTGAAAGGAAGACAGAACTTCCTTAATTTTTAGGTCTGTTTCAATGAAATGTAAAGTTCTAATGTTTTCCTTTCTACACTCTTACTTCTTTAAATAATTTAATATATTCATCATTGTTATTACAATATTTTTAATGGCAGATTATGTAACGAGGTAATACGAAAAGATACATGGGTATTCTATGGACATTATTCAATCTTTAACTTAAAATTTAGAATTAACGGTATTCTTTTATATGTGTCCCTTTAAGACGTAGACGATCATGACCCTCCACATCTTTCTTTCACTCTGAGCTCTTAAAAAGTTTTGTCTTTTTGTTACTTCTCCCAAACCATGTTCTACTATCCATTTACTCAGACCCATCAACATTTCTGTATCTTCAAATCATTCTTCATGCGGAGATTATCCAAAATTTGCTTCCATATAAGAGAACAGATATCACGTAAATTCTCATCCAATTCTAGTTTTGATTCATCGTGAATATCTCTGCCAGTGTATTCAATGACAAAACCCGGAAATATTCATGGATATTTCTAATACTGATTTAATTCTAGGAGTTTATACAAAGGGAAAAAACTTCAGGTTTCCGATAAAAATTATAAAAAATTAATAATAATAGATAGGATCGGATATGAATCAGTTGAAACAAAATACAATATTTATCACCAACAATTCCATATATACAGTGCTGTTTGAGAAAAGTGACTCACCTGATTATGTTACTTAAATTTTTTTTCAGCTATTGTTGTTGGGGTCAAACTAATTTTTAACCTTATTAATATAAAGACCCCTTCCCGACCACCTAGTAAAAAAGTTCACTCACCCTAAGGTATTCTACTGATAATTATAATTTTGGATATAAATAAGATTCAGGGAAAATCGATGTGCAATAAAAGTGACTCACTTATTTCCTGCAACTAGTAATCAATAGAAACATAAACAAACAGCTTTAAATAAAGAATGATACAGGTATAATTTATTTATAATAGGTAATATAGTTTGAAATATTTAATAATCTATGGGTCCTCCTTTATTTTGAGTAACTTTTTCAACCCTTTTTGGCATTGACTTGATTAGGTTCTGGCAAATCTCATCTGCAAGCATTGAATTCCATTCAGCTATGAAATTCACAATCAAATCCTCTTTGATACTCAACTGCTTTCTCGAGAGCCAGTACTTTATAATGTTCCATAAGTTTCTATGGGGTTGAGGTCAGGAGATTGAGGCGGCCATGTCATAACACTCACCTGTTTCTCATCAAAGTATTCCTTCATCAATTTTGATTTGTGACAGGGAGCATTATCCTGCATAAAAATGAGCTTGGAGGGGCTGATTTGCACCCTTTCAGCAGAAGGCGGCAGACAAAACTCTAAAATTCTCTTGTACTGCTCGCTCTCGATGGACTTTTCAATAGGTTTTAGAAACCAGTTCCATGAAAAGAAAAGCATCCCCAGAACATTATCCTGAACAGATGCTTGACAGTACTTACTGCTAAATTCAAAGAGCTTTCAAAGTTTCTTCTTCGGACTTTAGATCGATTATCCTTTGAATTTAGCTCAACTTTCGTTTAATCGGAGAAGAGAAAATTTAGTGAAAAAAATCAGGTGAGTCACTTTTATCGAAAAGCACTGTATATCGCATGAAAAAATGGTAAATTTAGAGCCGTAGATTACAAGAGAGACAGTAAACTAATAAAGTCCACTGTTATCGATCCTTCGGTTATTCATTGGCGATGCCATTTCTTTAAGGTGGTTAAGAAATCAGGATTATATCATTCCTTACCTTTCTTAAAACATCGGTTACTGAATTTAATTGTCTTCAAGAAAATTCGTTTTTGTTGTTACTGGATAAAATTCTTTGTAATTCTGTGGTGTTAGTCGATCACAGTGTTTCTCAACTTTCTTTAAGCAACGACGCACCAAGGAGTAAGTGAAAATATCACGGCATACATAGAAATATTTTTAAATGGTATATATTTATATGTTCGGAAACTTCGACAATATTAATTTATATTTCAATATAACTTTGTAAAAATTAACCAAAGAATGTTGAATACAATTATTTGGAAATAAATTTAATATGCATTTATTCAAATAAATCAAAATCTTTAAAAGTTAAATTTAAAAAATATAAATACATTTTATAAAAAAAGAATAATAAAACAAAGGATTTAAAATAAGATAATCAAAGAATAGTAAAATGTATTATTTGAAAATATTGTTTAATACTTATTCATTTATTCAAATAATAACACTGTACCATTAATTCTTCGACATATGTTTTTATGCATTCCACTCCAAGCAAGGCGGGACGCCACTAGCACGCAAGGGGTTGCAGAGTTGGCATTACATTTGAATAGTTGCAGATTATAGCTATCAGGAAAACAAGAAATGAGGAGGGAGTTCCACAGACGAGAAGTGCGAGACATGAAGCTATTGAAGTATAAGAGCCAGCTACATTTAACAGTTTCGACAGTGAAAGGGTGGGAGCGAGATGCCAGACTATATGAACGCTTAAATTCGTGAAGTCTGGGAACCAGTGAAAGCAGCTCATCGGAGCAGTTACCGTGAAAATATTTGTAAAAAAGATAGAGAGAGGCAACTGCACGTCTGCGAGAGAGCGGCTGCAGACGAGATGCCAGATCAGAGCCAATTAGATTGCATATCCGTCTTTGGATTTTATCAAGGACCTTGAGACAAATAGAAGGGGTTCAAGACCATATATGGCAGCACTACCCCATGCAAGGGCGAATGGCTGATTTGTAGATTTGAAGGATTGATTCCGGCGAGAAAAATTAACTGGCGCGGCACAGGGAGCCGACTTTCCTATAGCGGTGGACGAAGCTATTGACTCAATGTATTCGTTCCATCTCAGGTCAGCAGACAATGTGAGACCGATCAGTCGCAAAGAGGTGCTCTCGTGGAGTTGAGCGTCAGACATTCTAATGGGAGGCAGGATGATTCTCTCTGGTGAGTAATAGAGAGCAGTTTTTTTATCGGTATTCCTTAACAACATTTCGCGGCACACTTAAAACGAAAGCGCGTCACAACCGCGGGAAGGCGTTTGAGAATCACTGGTCAATAAGATCGAATGAAGTATCGATTTCTGTATCTCTTAAAGGTTTTTTTCGCTTGAAACAATTCTAATCAATGTTCTGAGAAACCGATTTTATATAGCTGATGCTTTCATCAATTCTGACATCGTTGGACACCATACATTTTTCTCATATGAGATACTTGGCTGGATGATGTTATTTAAGAATATGTCACGAGGTTAACATTTTGGTTTTGCAGCAGCTTACTGTGTTGAACAATATAGGTCTGGCTTAAAACACGTATCAAGTTCTTAAAAAAGCCTCCTCAGATTCAGACTTTCATATGGATGTCATGTATGCTACTAGTCCTGTTCAGAAATATCTATACTGCCTGCTGTATGTAACCGATTCCAAAGGTCAATTGAAACCTTTGAACGATTAAAGCCTAAGAGTCTTGGTAAAGATTATCCTTCTTTAGAAATTGTGGACTAACGCTACTGAATCACAAACAAAGTACTGTGCTAAATATCAGAATAAACATCACCTGAAGACTCCAAACAGTAGTAACAACTAAAATGGATAGCACATTTATCTCGAAGAAAAAAATAACATACTCAAGATGTTAATATTCCACACTAGTTCAAATATAAGGTTCATAAAGAAACTCCAATCATTACTGGAAATAGTGATTACAGTTACTGGACATGAGAAAGTCGTTTTCCTTTTTAAAAAAAAGGTATTTTAAGAGAATGATTTCATAAATTTCAACCGGAACCAGTAGTGACCGCTCATTCAATCAATGTCAAATATTTCCTTATAGGGAAGCGGTTATTTTTAGCATTATCATTAACATACTATATTCTGTTTTTTTTATAACTATAATATTTTTATAAGTGATCCATACACAGAAAAATTTGACGTGTTTTCAGATTATTAAAATTATATTCTATTTTTTTTTCGTAGACCCAGGGTATGTGTCGTCTCTATTTGCGTTACAATTCCGTATCATATTTTCTGATTTGAAACTGTTAACCAATTTTATTTAATTAGATAGCTTTATAACTAACCATAATGGCTGATCTCGGTTTATATTGACTTGTAACAATGGATCATGTCCATTTTTCAGCTATTAGAAAATCATCATTGCACTAAATATGAACGCTGGAGTCCAATGAGATAAGTTCTGGCACTCAAATGCAGAATCATATCTTTTATCAATTTCTGAGCATTAGTTTTAAAGAATGCCTGAAAAAGTGTACAGAAATACCTAATTTCCCCAGGTTTTTGCTGACTTCAAAATTTTGCTATTTCAAGAATAAATCCAAATAAGGTTGTTATCTTTCGCATTAGACACATTCAATGGAAAAATATATTCAAACCAGAATTCCACTTATGAATCACCATAAGCAAAATGAGCAATTTTATTTTACTGTATTCGATAAGCAAGCCTTGAAAAAATTTTTTAAAGATTACAAATAAATAGGATTTGTTAGATAATGTGTTATATCATAATTTATAAAAATAAAAAGTAGATAGGTGTATATATAACACAATACTACTGCTGGACACAAATTACAAAATGTTTTCACTTTGCATTGTTTATTGAAAACCAAGACTAAATCTACTTTATTGAAGAGAATATCTCACCATACTATAGATTAATTGTTCACTATAATTACACTTTGAAGTAAAAGAAGATCTTAATTGATGGTACAATAATTTATTAAAAATATGCTTGTGATATGAATCTTGTCCATATCAAATTTGCAAAGTGTCAGAAAATTATAATTTTTATAAATATGTGCTATAAGGCTTTCACTAATTAGCGGAGTTAAATTACAAAGCTACGATTTTGAACCTAAACATAATCATTAAAATAGTTTCCTCATAAACGATATGGATTCAGAAGAAAATGTTCTGTGCCGTAATGTATAATAGCAAACCCCAAATCGGAAATTGAATGCAATACGACGGATCAAAATTCGACCTGCTGAATTGTACCAATCATTTAAACTAAATTTGGAATGGATATTTGCATATAGAAACAAAATGCGAAAACCTGACCTTTATGGCGAAGTCAAACTCCAACGACCGTTTTGTAGAGAAATTATATTAATACATTCAATACTGAAAAGTTATATTATCAATAAAATATTATTTTCACAGAATTTACAATTTTCACTTATATAATTCTAATAAGAAATACTGTTTTGACAGGTTCCAACATGTTCATTTATATGATTCTGGATGGCCGCGCAAACGAGAGAGATGAGTAGATGGAAAGAATGAATGATAAGGAGAGAGAAATAGGTGATACAGTGAAGGAGGAACAGAATGAGAGAGAAAAATAAGCGAACAAACTCGAGAAAAGGTAGCCATGCAACAAATTGATGTATTGCCTACAGCCGTTTATGTTGTATTGCTTCGGGCGCTGAAAAATAGGAATAATCGTATAGAATTCGAATGCGCATTTATATATAGAGGTTTTATCTAATCATTTGGAAGCTGCAGCATCTTTATCGTATCTGTCTATTGGGCAAGTCACGTGACGGACCATGCTAAAGTAAACACCAGGTTAGAGAAGAATTTTAGAAACGCACAAACACACACAGAATCTATTTTTCACACACGTACAAAGAAACACACACACACACACACACGAGAGAGTTTATTATAAACAGGGCATTTACTTAAATATGTGTTTCTATAAAAAAAACGTATTAATATAAAATATGCCTTAAATAATTGTAGGACTTTGTCCATTTCATAATATATGACGTCCTTTGTTTACATTTGGATACGCATTGAGTAGTTATGAATGAATGAGAGAAAATCATAGAGAATTGTGTTTAAAAACAGTAAAAGCGACCTTTACTAACCGAACGCTTCTCTGTGGCCCAATCGTTTACGGCACGTCAAGCTATATGACGGTTCCGTATAGCAAACAGATTCGACTCTTGTCGGAGGACGCCTAATTTTTATGAAAAATTATCGGACATTCAGGCCAGTGATCCTAAGATCAATTGAAACCTTTGAACGATTAAAGTCTAAGAGTCTTGGTAAAGATTATCCTTCTTTAGAAATTGTGGACTAACGCTACTGAATCACAAACAAAGTACTGTGCTAAATATCAGAATAAACATCACCTGAAGACTCCAAACAGTAGTAACAACTAAAATGGATAGCACATTTATCTCGAAGAAAAAAATAACATACTCAAGATGTTAATATTCCACACTAGTTCAAATATAAGCTTCATAAAGAAACTCCAATCATTACTGGAAATAGTGATTACAGTTACTGGACATGAGAAAGTCGTTTTCCTTTTAAAAAAAAAGGTATTTTAAGAGAATGATTTTATAAATTTCAACCGGAACCAGTAGTGTCCGCTCATTTAATGAATGTCAAATATTTCCTTATAGGGAAGCGATTATTATTAGCATTATCATTAACATACTATATTCTGTTTTTTTTTTATAACTATAATATTTTTATAAGTGATCCATACACAGAAAAATTTGACGTGTTTTCAGATTATTAAAATTATATTCTATTTTTTTCGTAGACCCAGGGTATGTGTCGTCTCTATTTGCGTTACAATTCCATATCATATTTTCTGATTTGAAACGGTTAACCAATTTTACTTAATTAGAGAGCTTTATAACGAACCTGATTGGCTGATCTCAGTTTATATTGTCTTGTAACAATGGATCATATCGATTTTTTATTATAAACAGAGCATTTACTTAAATATTTGTATCCATAAAAAGAACGTATAAACATAAAAAATGTCTTCAATAATTCTCGGAATTTGTCTGTTTCACAATATATATATATGTACATATATATATATATATATACATATATATATTTTAAATAAAAATAAAAACAGACCACTTCAAGGTTCCATGTAATAAATTATTTCACCACAGCCCTTTTAAAGGACCGCGGATCATCAGACTTCACTTCCGAAGGTTGAAGCGAAATATATATATATATATATATATATATATATATATATATATATATATATATATATATGAGTACGGGGTTGGTACACATGCAATAAAATCCCGATAACAAAAAGTACTATTCTTAAAAGATTGCTAAATACAGAGTAGTACAAATGATATTTATTAATGACTATTTTTGTAGTGATGGTATAACATGCATATATCATAATTATATATATATATATATATATATATATATATATATATATATATATATATATATATATATATATATATATATATATGTGAACATTGAAGTCAACACCACTTAGAGGCGACACTCTGTTTCATGCTACATGTAATCGTCAGGCCACGATTGCGTCTAGCATGAGAAGGACTGTTGCATCTAAGTGTTGACACCAATGTTCACTTTTATAATTACACAGGTTATATTTCTCATAGATACGACAAAGTGATTTTGCAACATTACAACACTGAGTCACATGTTGCAAAACGGGTGAAAACCTACTTGGAAACGCTTAAAACGGAAGTCTTCCCGCACTCGCCGTATTCACCAGATATTGCGCCGTCCGATTATCAATAGTTGTGCTCGATGGCACATGACCTGACTGAGCATCACTTTCATTCCTAACTCGTGGTTAGCCTCAAAAGACGTGTTGTTTTTCCGACGTGTAATTCAAATGCTGCCAGAAAAGATGGGCAAATGTTGTGGCTAGCGATGGAAAATACTTTCATGTTATTACTAATTTTTTGTAAATAAAACATCTCTTTTCCCGAAAAATCAGCGAGAACTTATTCACTAATATATATATATATATATATATATATATATATATATATATATATATATATATATATATATATATATGTTGAAACTTGACTAATGCATGGAATAATAATGCAAACACAAAATGTAGTTAGAATAAAATGTATTGAAACAAGAAAGTGTACACAATATTTACATATAGTCTTTTGTATATTCCTGGGAAGACCGTTCCTGGAGAATGTGTTGACTAAGTCGCAGTCGCGCAGAGTCTCTAGTTGGATCTCTTGATTTGCCTTCCTGTCTTCCGGTACCAACCATATTTATATCGTCGGTACTCCGCTATGCAATATATATATATATATATACATATATACATACATACATATATACATATATATATATATATATATATATATATATATATATATATATATATATATATATATATATATTAATCATTTCAATTCGAGCAAAGCGATGTGTGCCACTAAGACGCAAGGTGTGACTGGGAGTGGAAGAGGATGAGAAAACTTTACTGAGGATAAATGACATTCAAAGTAAATAATTCAGGAAGGAATAGCATTGCCATGGACCTTGCATTTAAATGTTTGAATATCGTGAATGAATAGGGAAGCCAGATACCGGAAGACAGTTCTACATGCGAGCAAAGGAACTACCAGGAGAGAAATTACCTTAACCCCTGGCAATTTCAACAGTAAAATAATGTGTAGACAATGTAATAGAAGGATTAAATACATGCAGTCGAGGCTGGAATTAGGTGAGCTCATTGGAATAAA
>OZ038505.1:6669457-6716957 GCA_964036315.1 Acanthosepion esculentum
GTTCACCACTGCTGTAGCCTGGTATTGAACTTACAACTCTTTGGGTCTCGTCACTGGATCGAACCAACGCCTTTATCCACTGGGCCGAAAAGTTGTAAATATGGCAATGAATATGAGGATAACATTCCGAATAATTTAAATAATGTAAATAATTATAATACCTCATTTCAGATTTCTAGACAGACATATTTTTTATTACTATAAACCGTAATTTTATTCGGAATACGTGTTTCATTTGCTATATATAAAAGGGTTCGGTTCAAAATTTCAAACACCTGAAGAAGTCCGGGGTGAACAACGGCCGAAACGTTATGAATGGGGCAAAAGGTGATTAGAATAACATTTCGAATAATGTACATTTTCATAGTAACTAATCTCAGAATTATACAGAGATAAATATTTTTATTATTAACATAAACCATAATTTTAGCGGGTGTACGTGTTTCATTTGCTATATATAAATGATTCGATTCGAAATTGTAACCAGTTCAAGAAGGCCGGAGCGAAAAACGGTGTGAATATGGCAATGAAGATGAGGATAACACCCCGAATTATGCAAATAATGCAAGTACGTACATATGGCTATGCAGGAAATTTTATTGTTAATCCTAGACTTCAAGAAGTCAATATTGTAGTGATTTGAAACACATGCGATTGCGAATCCGTTTCACTTAGCAACAGTTCTTGGGCAGAAGCTGCCCGAAGGGAAGTTATTTTTTTTACTATAGGTATACGAAAAGAATAAAGATGGTTCATACTTGTGAACGTTGAATGGTGGGTATCAGATGTAAAGATCATGTTTGGTGGGTCGAAAGGATATAGCTCATTAGAACCCATGCCATGGAATTAGCGATAGAGCAGCAAATTTCGCAACGCTACACCTTTGGGAAAGTGGTAGTAGGACTAAAATAATCCATCACCCACACGGCCGCGTAGATGCTTTTGAAATTTATGAAGACCGGCAAGTGAGCTCTAAGCAGTTCCCGCCTAGATACTGCCTTATTACCCCATAGATGTGTGAGTCAGGTACGTACCGGTGCGATACAAAGAAGCAAACATTTGTTCAGCATCTTTACCTATAGATCGGATATATGAGTCCTTGTGGGGTCATCTTGTATCGCAATAGACTTTTAAGGCAGGCAGAATACACGAGAGACTACCCATCCATCATGACAGTTGAAAGTTCCGGGGTCTAACGTGTTTTTAGCGTTTCTCTGTGGAAACCATAAATTCCAGTTGTCTCTTTAAATTTTAAAGCGGCAGGGTTTGATAACTTACTCCACAAAAAAAAAACTGCTGAATTTCCTTGATATATTTGGAAAGTATATCAGGATATTTCAGAACATATGCTGGCAGCAAAACGCCTACATACTCATAGAAATTCAATTCAGTATATATAGAACAATAGAAAGGGCTATAACACAAGGATGTGTCTTCAAACCGGACATATTCAACCTATACAGTGAGTTGAATTCTAAGAAAATTAGAAGTCTTATCAGGATTTATTATGGCCGGCCACAATATTAACAACGTAAGATATCCAGATGTTACAGTTTTCAGAGTACCAACAGAAAGACAACTTCCAAATGTCTACAGAAGTTAATGAAGGAAAGCGAGAATAAAAGTCTAAACACCAATTGCAAGAAGACAGATTGCATGGTTGTTAGCAAATGGAAGAAAGCAACATGCAAACTGAAAACTAGAGATACCAAAAGCAAGCAAGCACAACAATACAAATACAGGTACGATACTGAAATTCAAAGGCGCATTGAGATACGGTAAGATGCCTTTCAACAGCTAAGAAAAGTATTAAGAAAAAAAATCGTTAGAAAAAATAAAATATATAGATATGAAAAAGTTTATCAGCATTTTCTGAAAAAAATAAAAACAAATAATTTTATTCATTTCTGAACACGTCCTGACAATTCTATTAAAATAAAAAAGTTGTTTGACCGTACAAGAATTTCGAAACAATCTGTTTTTAACACCACAAAAGATGCCAAAAATCTGTATGCTAATCTTTGGCCCACCCACAGACACAAGAACAACAACCCAATTCATACCAAAATTTTGAACATATGAGAAAGGATTAAAACAATTAAAAAAATGATAAAAATAATTTGGATTACCTCTTTGTAACGTATATATTTTTACGCTAAAGTTTTGAGTCTTTTATCATCATTGGTATCCACTATTTTAGAAAGGTTTTGAAGATATCTAATACACACACACACACATATATATATATATATATATATATATATATATATATATGGTGTCTATAAAGTTCGTGTTCACTTTAAAAATTTATAACTTTATTTGTATTTGCGATAGAAATAATTTATAAAATGGTTTAGAAATAAGTAATTCTATATTTTTTAGGGTTTTATTGAAATTTTAATTAAGTTTCCACATGTCCTCCATCATTAGCAAACGATTTTACAGTTCACGGAAAATTTTTGTCAACTGACTTACAGTAATGCCTGAAATCACATTAGTTATTTTAGCTATACTTAAAACTAGGTACATTAAACTTTATAACATTTTTTACAGATTATTTCTATCGCAAATACAAATAAAGTTATACATTTTTTAAAGTCCACACAAACATAATGAACAGGCTATATATATATATATATATATATATATATATATATATATATATATATATATATATGTATATATTAGTTGTGAACAGAATTATTAGCCACCAGTGATTATTTGCATTTTTCTAAAAAAATGCGAATATTTGCAATTACCCACAGAATTAGCCATAAATAGTTGATTCCGTGTTATTTTTTAATCTCACGGGAAATTGTTAGAAGATTCGATCAATTATATTCATAGTTATAAATTTTTCTAAACCTGGTGCAGTCCAAAGTCCCAACACCACCGACGGAAATAATGAAATAATATTGCTTTATGATAACTATACTGTTTTTTCTTAATTTAACATTTAATACAAACACCCTTTGAAAGAGAAATAATATTGATTTGGTTATATAATATTCTCAAAGTTAATGAAGAAGACCCACGTACCGCGATAAATGATTCGTTCTGCAAGCAGGGCAAAGATGGCTGAACATGGCCAGAAGCTGCGACTGAAAATAGTTGATGCGTAGAAACAAGGTGATAGACATACAACATTTTCAAGCGTTTAAATGTTACTCTGATCGAAAATTCGTAAAATTATCAAAAAGTACAACGAGTTTTGTTGTGTTAGCAATAAATTAGGGACAATCAGAACACGGTTAATTTCTCAGAAAATGGAATTGTTAAAGATGACTCGAAGGAACCTCACTTAACGACAAAGAAAATTGTCAATGATTTAAAGACTTCAGGGTTGAATCCATCGACGAAGACATTTACTAGATGCTACCATCGAAAAGGACTTCAAGCTTGTCGCCCAAAGAAAACTCTCTTGCTTAAGCTTAAATACCTAAAATGGAGATTAGCTTTTGCTGGAAACCATCAACAACATGGGAGTAAATATTGGTACTATGTTTTATGGTCAGATGAAAACAAATTAGTATTATGTGTTAAGTTGAACGCCCTTTATGTATGGAGGAAAGGGAATGATAGTCAAAAACCAGAAAATACAATTAAACAGGGTGATAGAAGCATTCTGCTCTGAGAATGTATTGCTGCTTCTGGAGCAGGAGATCTGGATAAAGAGCAGTATTTGCTTACGATATAAGACAAAATGTTGTCTTTAGTGTTTCATTGGACGTTAAAACATGAAATGACATGAAACACATGGTACTAAGTTTTACCAATTATTTAGATGACATCAAAATTACGGTATCCTAATCATACACTGAATCAATTAGCAATATTAATGTAATTAATGGCGAATTGTCATCGTTAACAGAATTAATATAAGCATTAAGCTACTAATAACCACTGAATGATGCGATCCTTACATATAAAATTGTTGTCAGATGGATCTGGTGTAATGTTAGAGCAGCAAATACTTTCAAGAACTTCATGTTCCCATTGTCAGGCAGTAATTTTTTCCTTTTACATCAAAACTCTAAGACGAAATAAATGTGATGTAGAACGATGTTTTTGTATGAGTTTGTATGTATGCATATATATATATACATATATACATATATAAGATGAATAAGGTATATATTTAAATATATATATACGTGTTAAATAAGATATATATATATGAAGAAGCTGTATATATATATATATATATATATATATATATATATATATATATATATATATATATATATATATATATGATGAATAAGGTATATGTTGTGGTAGGATCCACCTAATTTGCATAGCGGAGTACCGACGATATAAATATGGTTGGTACCGGAAGACAGGGAGGCAAATCAAGAGATCCAACTAGAGACTCTGCCCGACTGCGACTTAGTCAACACATTCTCCAGGAACGGTCTTCCCAGGAATATACAAAAGACTATATGTAAATATTGTGTACACTTTCTTGTTTCAATACATTTTATTCTAACTGCATTTTGTGTTTGCATTATTATTCCATGCATTAGTCAAGTTTCAACAATGTCGACGAAGTAGAACGAACCATACGAAAAAAAAAAAGATTTAATAATTGAGATTTTTCAACAATTGGGATAAGTCATTGAAGAACCCAGGCTGAAAAAAAATTATTAATTCAAAGTCCAACTTTAACGTAACGACAAAGGATTCTGAACTTCTGGATATGTAGAACTCGGTAAAGGACGACGAAGCAGAAAGGAACGTTCACTCAGAAAAATTATCTACAACGAGGCACCCGTTAAAAAAAAAACTGGCCGACTACAAAAACATGCATGGAAGTAAAAGGAGCACAAATACAGCGTGTCGACTTTTGAAAGGTAACGAACTTTAAAAAATTATTTTTTTTTGTTTGTTCAACAATATATTGACAAAGTACCTCTGATAATAAAATCAGAACTTGTCATTAAAATACGCGAACAGAAGTCGAAAACGAAAAAAAAAAGTCCGACGGTCTCTGTTCACAAAAAAACAAAAAAAAAAAAACAAAAAAAAAACACCAAAGTTGATTATCACGGGCGGGAACGTAAAAGCAAGACATAAAATTAAAAAGTCGTACGTTGTTTCGATTTTTTTGGTCAGCTTATATGATATCCGTGGATACACAAATTAAAAGTATATTCTTTGTTGCATGAACACTATCAGCTAAAGATGGATGAATTATCCAAAGTCATATCTGAATTATTCAAATCCCAGCAGATGAGTCAACAACGTCAGCATGAACAGTTTGCCTTATTAATAAGGGAACAACAGATAGCACAGCAAAAATATCAAGATAAACAAGATGAAAGACAGCAAGAACAACAGATAGCGCTGCAAAAATATCAAGAAACGCAAGATGAAAGACTTTTAGAAATTCAAAAGTTAACACTGGAGAAATTAAACAACTATCAGGCAAATGAAGGAAATTCTTCATATTCTAATAACACCATATTTAATTCGCTGGAAACTTTCAACTATGTGCCAGACGAAGAAAAAACGTTTGAAGCGTACTTTAAACGATATGAAGATATTTTCTGCACAGACTGTGAAAACTGGTCGAATTCAAGAAAAGTCAGTCTATTACTAAGAAAGCTAGGTACAGCAGAACATAGCAAATTTGTAGATTTTATTCTACCGAGAAAAACAACTGAATTGGAATTCTCGGAAACAGTGAAATTGCTAAAAGAGCTGTTTGGAGCAAATATGTCGCTTTGGCATAAGCGTTGGTTATGCATGAATGTCTCTAAATCCGACGATCAGGATTACTTAACATATGCATCTATAGTGGATAGACATTGTGACAATTTCAGATTGGCAGAGATTACGGTTGAAGAATTCAAGTGTTTAATTTTTGCTCAAGGACTGGTATCCAGTAAGAGTGCCGAAATAAGACGTAGAGTTTTGTCTAAACTCGAATCTGAACAAAACCTTACCCTGAAAAAGTTAGCAGAGGAGTGTCAACGGGCCGTAAGTTTAAAGAAAGAGTCGCAAAAAATCGAAGAAGCTGGCATTGCTTATATTAAAAAAATAAAAAAAACAGGCAAATTACCCATCAGAGAAAAATTGGAGAAAAAATTCGGCGTATTTTAATAATAGACAAGAAAATAAAAAGAACGAGGATGGAAAAAAGGTCCCACCATATAATTGCAGACGTTGTAACGAAAGACACTGGGAGGTAAATTGCCCATATAGAAATAAGAAATGTTTCGTGTGCCAAAAGAATGGTCACAAAGGATCGTGTTGTAAAACGAAAAAAATCAATAGCCGAAATAGACAAACAAATTTGAATATCAAATCAGATAGAGATTTGAGGAAATATGTGACGACTGAAATATTCAAAAAGAATATCAAATTTCAACTCGATTCGGGGTCAGATTTAACAATAATGAACGATAAAACATGGAAAATTTTAAAAAGGCCTCCAATAATGAAGTCAACGAAACTCGCTCGAACGGTAACTGGAAAGCAAATTAACTTCGAAGGCGAGGTTGTACTTCCCATGAAATTGAACGGGATCGTTAAAAAAATAAAAGTTTTCATTCTGAAAAATGGAAACTTGTTGGGCACAGATTTTATTGAAACATTCGAATTGTGGGATAAACCGTAAAACTCATTCTGTAGAAAAGTAGAAAGTAACACGCAAACAAGACAGGACATTAAAGATGAATTAAAGAAAAAGTTTCCGGAAACCTTTACACCTGGTCTTGGAAGATGTAACAAGTTTGAAACTAAATTTGAATTAAAGGAAAATACTATGCCTATTTTTAAAAAGAAACGTAACGTACCTTTCGCAAGTGTAGAGAAAGTTAACGAAGAACTTGATAGGTTGGAAAAAAGGGGAATTATTTCAAAAGTAGAATCTAATTCATGGGCTGCGCCGATTGTGTGCATAAAAAAGAAATCAAACCAAATCAGAGACTGCGTTGATTTTTCGACAGGGTTGAACTCGGTAATTAAGGACTACCATTACCCGTTACCGAGTCCGGAGGAGATTTTTAACAAGCTAAATGGCGGAGTGATATTTTCAAAAATCGACTTATCAGATGCCTATCTCCAAATTCCGTCGAAGAGAAATGTTCGAAGTTACTAGGGATAAACACGCATAGAGGTTTATTCAAGTAAAACAGGCTTCCTTTTGGTATTAAAGTGGCACCAGCCATTTTTCAACAAGCTATGGACGTCATGTTGAATGATTTAGACTTTGCGTGCGCTTACTTAGATGACATCATAGTAAGGAGTGCAAACTTCGACGAACATCGAGAGCACCTCAATCAAGTATATAAAAAGATTCAGGACTTTGGATTTAAAGTCAAAGAATCAAAGTGCGAATTTGGTTTGGAGGAAATTAAGTATTGAGGTCACATAATCAACAAAAATGGCAGATTTCCAGATCCGGAAGGTCCATTGCGATTAGAGACATGCCGACGCCCACTAACGTGGCGACACTACAGAGTTTTCTGGGGCTCGCAAACTATTATCACGCGTTCATTAAAGGAATGTACAATCTAAGAGCTCCGTTGAATGAACAACTAAAAAAAGACAAGGCATGGGAATGGACGGTAGAATGTCAGAAAGCCTTTGATGAAATAAAGAAAATGCTTACGTCCGACCTCTTTTTAACCCATTACAATCCAAAACTTGATATTCTAGTGGCAAGTGACGCTAGTTCATACGGGGTAGGAGCGTGTATTCAACACATAATGCCAGATGGTTCTAGAAAACCAATTGCACATGCTTCGAGAGCATTACTCCCAGGAGAGCGAAGTTATTCACAGATAGAAAAAGAGAGGATGAGTATCATTTTTGCAATAACAAAATTTCATAGATACATCTACGGCAGACATTTTATGTTAGAAACGGATCATAAACCTCTGATCACTATTTTTTGTTCAAAGAAAGGGTTACCCGTTTACACGGCAAATCGACTGTTAAGATGGGGAACCATTCTTCTCAATTATGATTTTCACATAAAGCACCTATCATCCAAAAATATAATTCATGCGAATACTTTATCAAGACTCGTACCGAGTCAAGAAGAAAGATTCGAAGAATCAATTATTGCAATTATCAGAGCAGATTATGAGGTGAAAAGCATGGTAAACAACATTGTAAGAGAGCTACCGGTTACATTAAAGGAAATCAAAAAAGAAGCTGAAATTTCATTTTAGAAATAAAAAGCAAAATGGTAGCAAATGACCAAAAAGGGCAGGAGATTTATTCAATGTGTGACGGAATTTTATTATATGGTGAGAGAGTAGTAGTACCAAAATAGTTGCAGAAAAGAATCCTACGGGACTTTCATATGGGTCACCCGGGGATTAATAGAACAAAAAGCTTAATGCGAAGCTTTGTATATTGGAAAGGAATGGATGTGGATATCGAAAACATGGTTCATTGATGTAAAGGGTGTGCGTTAGCAGCTAAGGCACCACCTATAGTACACAAACCATGGCCAAAGACGGATCATCCGTGGACAAGATTACAGATTGATTTCGCTGGTCCAGTACTACTTAATAGTGGTAGATAGTTTTACAAAATGGCCGGAAGTACTACGCTGCAAAAAGCCTACGTCCAATACCACGACAACTTTTTTGCATGAACTATTTGCACGGTTCGGTGTGCCAGAGTGTATTGTGAGTGACAATGGTACACAATTCACTTCTGAAGAGTTTAAGGAATTTTGTGAGTTATATCAAATTAACCACCTAACGACGCCGCCGTATCATCCGAGATCCAATGGACTCGCAGAAAGATTTGTCGATACGTTAAAGCGCGCGCTGAAGAAAGCCTCAGGAGTGCCAACGGAAAAGGCGCTTCAGCAATTCCTACAAGTATACAGAATCACGCCAAACCAGAGAACACAATCAAACATGGCACCAGCTGAACTAATTTTCGCTAGGAAAATTAAGTCAGTGTTTGACAAGCTTTTGCCAGGAAGAAATAGAGTAAAGAACACTATGTATACAGCTAGAAAAAGATACACCGCCGGAGAGAAGGTGTTTTTCAAGTGCTACAGAAACAACGTTGAGTTCTGGGAGCAAGGCATAGTGGACAAGAGAATCGGTGACCTGATTTACATAATTAAAGGGCCGAAGAATACTCATAAAAGGCACCAGAACCAACTCAAAAAATGTTACGTTCTAGAGCATGAAGAGAGTATACCGGATGAGGAGGAAGATCCCATTGATGTAATGTATGATATTTTTCAAGTAGAACCTCCGCAGAGTGCACCTGAACCGAGAAGATCCGGTAGGAAACGAAAGTTCACGGACCCATTGGACGTGAATCCAAAACGAAAAAGATATTGAAAAAAAAAAAACAGATATACATATGAACTATGCAAAGGGGATCTACAAAGAAATAACCATAATCATCATCCCATATAGAAGCCAGTTTGAAATCCAAAAGGATTCCAAGGCTTGGGAGGGGGTGTTGTGGTAGGATCCACCTAATTTGCATAGCGGAGTACCGACGATATAAATATTGTTGGTACCGGAAGACAGGGAGGCAAATCAAGAGATCCAACTAGAGACTCTGCCCGACTGCGACTTAGTCAACATATTTTCCAGGAACGGTCTTCCCAGGAATATACAAAAGACTATATGTAAATATTGTGTACACTTTCTTGTTTCAATACATTTTATTCTAACTGCATTTTGTTTTTGCATTATTATTCCATGCATTAGTCAAGTTTCAACAGTATATGTATACATATATATATATATATATATATATATATATATATATATATATATATATATATATATATATATATATATATATATATTGATAAATAAGGTATGTATCTATCTCTAAATATATATGATGAATATATATATATATATATATATATATATATAATTATATATATATATATAAGGTATATATGATGAATATGGTACGTATATATATATATATATATATATATATATATATATAACGTATATATATAATGAATATATGATGAATAAGATATATATATATATATACATTTATATAAGTTATATATATGAATAAAGATATATATATATATATAAGTTTTATATATATGTTATATATGAATATATATAAGTGTGTATGTATATATGACTAATAAGGTTTATATATATATATATATATATATATATATATATATATATATATATATATATATATATATATATGATGATGATGAATGATGTATATGGGTGTCTTTTTTCTGCCAAGGTAAATAAGTTCATCAGCAAGTAGTTGTGTACAAATATCATTATGACTTGTCACTTCTTTACTCAAATATAAAGATAATATTAATAATAATCACGCTTCTTGACATATGCATACTTAAAATTGATATTGCATCAGTTTGGAACGAAATACTGTTATGATTACTATGCATCACGCTGACTGCATATGTATAAACCCCTTCACGTCGTTCTACAACTGTGACGTACCACCAGCAAGAATTTTCGCACAAGCCGAGTCCAAATAAAAAAAGCAGCTCGGTAATCTAAATATTAGAGTCACATTTGACAGATTGTCATAATAGACATTTCAACTTGAATACGAACCCATTTAGCTGATCCGGTTTGCTTAACTTGTAAAATAATAATTTTACCAATAAAACAAAAACAATCCCTGTTTTTAAAATATTATTTAACGTTTAAAACGTAGCACTGGCGTGCAAGATTTACACTATTTATTCAAATAAACACGTTTTCCTTTAATTTTAAAGAACTGTATTTGCTAAAGTTATCTGTATGTGCTTGATAGCGAAGATATTAAGAAATATTTTTTTAAGTTTCCGTCTTGTTTTTCGCGACAGTTCTTTCTGTATTTCTATTACCATTATTCATTTTCAAATTTGGTTTTTACTTCAAGACAAAATATGAATATTTACGAATTGGTTTATCAATTAAGATCAGGAAAAATTATGAAAACTTATCAAAAATGCATTCCTTTCGATAGGTAATCTTGAGGTTTTAATGCAAATCATTGAAAGATTTATTTTGTAATATTGAATAAAATTCAATGATTTGATTTGGAAATAATTTAAATACGTTATCTTAATTAAAGTCGTTTATATCTTGAAGATATTAACGGCAATTTTCTTTTTTAATTAAAAATTATTAAATACAAATGATGATGCGAAATACTTTCTCTTGAACAAGGCGAGAAAATTGTGTCAGTAATAATAAAATGTGTATAAGTTTTGAAAATGTCTGCGTTCCAGAGATTATATAAAATGGAGACGATGACAGCGCAATATTGTCGCGTTGATGATGAAATTATTAATGATGATTATGTTGATGTTTGAAATCATGAATATTAAACGAAGAACTTCTATAAAAAATAAAATCATATTTATTGGAATCACAGAAGTATGTTTCTTTTTTGAATTTGAAATTTTATGTATAAAAAAATATGGTAATGGTTTTCCGTGTTAACATATGTGGCTACTGAATTGTGTCGTAAAACGTACATGACAACAGCTATAGATAATAAAGATGAAGATGATGATAATAATAACAACAACAATAATAATAACAATAGTAGTTATAGTAGTATTAATAATTTTGTGATGTCAACGAATGCCCTTTGTCACTTTCGTAGTGCTCGTTGTAGTAGAGACCTTGTAATTGCAGATGCAACTATAGTAATGCCGTTGAACAATACTGGTGTTTTTTGTTGTTTTTTTTTTTTTGGCCGGGGGTAAGCTTATCACCCCAAGCAAGGCTGTAAGCCACTAGCACGCTAGGGGTTACAGAAGGTCTGGAGGAAGAGCAGATAGGAGTGGTAAAGGAGAGGATATGGAGAAAGATAGTGGATCGATCAAGGCAAGGGGGTTACAGAAGATTTGGAGCGAGAGCAGATAGGAATGAAAGGTGAAAGGATGTGGAGAAGGGAAGTGGATAGATCAAGGCAACTGGAGATG
Source organism: Acanthosepion esculentum (assembly GCA_964036315.1). NCBI lineage: Eukaryota > Metazoa > Mollusca > Cephalopoda > Sepiida > Sepiidae > Acanthosepion > Acanthosepion esculentum. Next base: position 6,681,384 of record OZ038505.1, read on the forward strand.
TCGATTGACATTACACTTAAATAGTTGGAGATTATATTTGTCAGGGAAACAGGAATAAGTTAGGGAGTTCCACAGGTGAGATGTGCGAGACATGAAGCTATTGGAGTAGAAGAGACGTCTACATCTAACAGTTTCAACGGTGTAGGGGTGGGAACGGGATGCCAGCCTCGTAGGACGTTTAAATTCATGAAGCCTGGGAACCAGCGAAAGCAGATCATCGGAGCAATTACCGTGAAAGTATTTGTAAAACAGACAGAGCGAGGCAATGGTGCGTCTGTGAGAGAGCGACTGCTGACGAGATGACAGATCATGGCCAATTACATTGCACATCCGTCTCTGGATCTTATCAAGGACCCTGAGGCAAACAGCAGGGGCTTCAGACCATATATGTTGTGAGACGCCTTCGAGTCACACTCCCACTAATAGTACTTGGTCGACAATACTAGCTCGAACAGTTATCCGCATAGTGATCTAAACAGCGAAATAGTATAGTGAATAGCGGTCTGTATAATAATAGAGGATACAGTAGAAATGTTGATCCGAATAGTAATACAGCATAGACTAGAATGTATCGATCGTTTAGACCTCAGCTAGTTCCGACACATATGCGTTTCCTCTATGGTCACGTGGGCTGTTAATTCAATAATGGGATCGCCTGTGTTTACTCACTGGCGATCTATGTTCAAATTCACGTGTCGGCAGCGAAACTTTATTTCTATATAACAAATAATAATAATAATAATAATAATAATAATAATAATAATAATAATAATAACAACAACCATTTTATGTTGCAGACTGCAATGTATTTTTGAAGGTCTTCAAAAAGATATCAAATTACAATGACCTTGAAATCGAAATCTCAAAATGTGGCACATGGGAACATCAAAAATCTCCGTTGTAGTTGGAGCCCTCGGATTTGTTGGAAAAGATTCCAGTAGACTCATTGAAGAGATTCATAGTAGACCATGCTTTAAAGAAATACACAAAGATATTCTCATGAGTACAGGCCACACTTTACGAAAGGCTTTAACTATTAAAAAAATATTCAGTAGAAAATGTCATGATGCCATTTCTGAACTTAGGTCTCTGGTCAGGACCGGAAAAGAAATGAGTACACACCAGAAATCTAAGGAATGAAATAATAATAATAATAATAATAATAATAATAATAATAATAATAATAATAATAAAAAAATAATGATTAAAGTTTCCAATATTTTTAACCCTTGGTTAAAAGCGCAATTTAAGAAAAGAAAAATGCAAAGAAAAGACACAGTGTTTGACAACGTTCAAGTATATTTTAACAGCATATCCTTCTTATTCAAGTTATGATTGAAAATGTATACAAGTATAAAAAATCTTTCTATTTAGGCAGCATATTTTCATTCAAGCAGGTTTGGTTGAACAATTTAGACATATTATGTGTTGGAGACCACTAATTAATTTATTTGTGGCTGTGGAAAATTGCAAATGTTACCCCCCTTGTATAACTGAAAAGAAAGAAAAAATATTGAATTTAAAACACTGTAAACGAACAGAAACAAACTAATTTAAGGAGCTACTGTATACACATCTGCAGATATTTTAACGCCTTGAAGATCGTCTTAGATGAGATTGAATGTAATTGGGGAAATGAAAATAATTTGAAAGAAAATTTTGGTATTTTTTTCCAGAAACACAGAAGAATTTCCATATTATGTCTAAGAGTTTTCCTTTATCTTTCTCCTTACACTCTGCATTACCATGTAAATAAATGTTATAATTTTCTCTCCTTGGGATACGAATATATGTTTGTATTGTTTTGTGTATATCTTAATGTTTATATCGATTAGTGAATATCTTAATGTTTATATTGTTTTGTGTATATCGTAATGTTTATATTGTTTAGTGTATATCTTGATGTTTATATTGTTTTGTGTATATCTTAATGTTTATATTGTTTTGTGTATATCTTAATGTTTATATTGATTAGTGTATATCTTAATGTTTATATTGTTTTGTGTATATCTTAATGTTTATATTGATTAGTGCATATCTTAATGTTTATATTGTTTTGTGTATATCTTAATGTTTATATCGATTAGTGTATATATTAATGTTTATATTGTTTTGTGTATATCTTAATGCTTATATTGATTAGTGTATATCTTGATGTTTATATTGTTTTGTGTATATCTTAATGTTTATATTGATTAGTGTATATCTTAATGTTTCTATCGTTTTGTGTATATCTTAATGTTTATATTGTTTTGTGTATATCTTAATGTTTATATTGTTTTGTGTATATCTTAATGTTTATATCGATTAGTGTATATCTTAATGTTTATATTGTTTTGTGTATATCTTAATGTTTATATCGATTAGTGTATATCTTAATGTTTATATTGTTTTGGCTATATCTTAATGTTTATATCGATTAGTGTATATCTTAATGTTTATATTGTTTTGTGTATATCTTAATGTTTATATCGATTAGTGTATATCTTAATGTTTATATTGTTTTGTGTATATCGTAATGTTTATATTGATTAGTGTATATCTTGATGTTTATATTGTTTTGTGTATATCTTAATGTTTATATTGTTTTGTGTATATCTTAATGTTTATATTGATTAGTGTATATCTTAATGTTTATATTGTTTTGTGTATATCTTAATGTTTATATTGATTAGTGTATATCTTAATGTTTATATTGTTTGTGTATATCTTAATGTTTATATTGTTTTGTGTATATCTTAATGTTTATATCGATTAGTGTATATCTTAATGTTTATATTGTTTTGTGTATATCGTAATGTTTATGTTGATTAGTGTATATCTTGATGTTTATATTGTTTTGTGTATATCTTAATGTTTATATCGATTAGTGTATATCTTAATGTTTATATCGTTTTGAGTATATCTTAATGTTTATATTGATTAGTGTATATCTTAATGGTTATATTGTTTTGTTTATATCTTAATGTTTATATCGATTAGTGTGTATCTTAATGTTTATATTGTTTTGTGTATATCTTAGTGGGTATAACATATAATCCAATCGTTCCTAACCAATCCAGTAATGAAGATCGTTTTGAATGGGTAGACTTCATCATTTAATACATACACGGGTGTCCTCCAGGGCCCATTCGCTTGAATACTCTCTGATTTTCATCAATAATATCCCTGATGTCATCATATCCCATAACGGCATTTATGGAGATGTCACTAGAGTTTTCTCCTAGTAGCATATCGAACATTCTCGACAATTAAACCTGGCAACTTCTCTAGAAAACGACCTCGAATCTGGTGTAAACTGCAGCAAGGAATGGCCTGTAAATTTCAAAGCCTCTAAAAAAACTACTTACATTTAATCACAACAGAGAAATTTTTCTACATGCCGACGGGTTGCCTGATGGTGATCTCCAAGAAAACAACACACTACGCCATCTTAGCCTCACGTTTTCCACTGACGCTGCACTTCCTACGTTTTCCGCAAAGAAGTTTGGTTCTCTGTGTCGTGCCAAAAAAAAAAAAAAAAAATTAGCGTCACAATCCATCTATCACACTTTTAAATGTCTGTTTATTGAATACTGTCGCTATGTCTTCTTATCTGGTCTGGTCTGGTCTGGTCTGGTCTGGTGTCGCTATTGTACATATATGGGTCTTTCACAAAATCCAGAGAACGGTCTTCAATACAATCGATCCTGACCAGGTTTCCCGTTTATATTCACATGGTTACCATCTGTTTATTCTAAAATATTTTCATGGTTGTCATAAGTTTTTCATGGTTGCTTCGATGAGCTTTTTCCCCTGTTCCCTCGTCTACATTTATTTCAGCGTCCAACTAGGTCACACCGCTTTACTGTTGAACTAGATAGATATAACCAACACAAACAGTTTTATTTCGCGCACCGTGGAACACCCTCCCGAATCTTCAAATATTTAAATGCAACCTCAATCGTCGTCGTCTGCCTGCTCCAATTTTTCCCTTTCCTCAATCCTCTCCCATCTTCTAATTCCCTTTTATTTTCACCCCCCCCCCGCCCGCGTAACCCTGCCCCCCTCGTGTCATTGTCGTCTTCCTTGGGGTGAAATGATTATGAAAAGGATACAGGATAATCAGTCATAATCTAACACATTAGTAACTCTCAAAAAGACTTACACTTTCACAATAGATATTGAGAAAATAAAACGAAAAATGTTCACAAGAAAATAAAATTCCAACGTTAAATGACCCCTAAAATGTTGATGTGCCATGAAACAAATAAAGGAGACCAAAGAAAATCACAGCGTAACGTATGGTGTAAATGCGTTAACATGATATCCAAGATTACCAGTATTTTCGCCTTGGCTAGATCCTTATTAATGAGATATTAAATGCACTTCCGTAAAGAGTGTAGTGTCCTATTAAGTAAGGGTATTTCTTTGCTTCCTATCTGTAAAATATGTTTTATTTAGGTTGAGTTTCAATCGGCTTTTTTCCTCTTTTATCTTAATCTGAAATGTGGGTTTTATTTTGTCATATATTTCTCGTTTAATATATTTCTGATTATACATATATATATATATATATATATATATATATATATATATATATATACATATATATATATATATATATATATATATATATATATATATATACTTATATATATATATATATATATATATATATATATATATATATATATATATATATATATATATATATATATATACGGACATATATTTTCCTTCTTGATTTCACTTTTTAACATTCTTCATTCTCTATTTAACTAAAAATACTCTTCATTTTCCGATAACTGGTGTGGATTTCATTGTTCTTACAACGTCATTCTTCCTTTCTTGATTTTGTTCTCTCCTTATTTTGTTTTCCAGTTAATTTATCTCAGTCTCGTGTTTATTTCAACACAATCGTTTCTCATGTCTGGTGTTACTTTGCAACACAAAACGATACTTTATCCATTTTTCATTCCTTTTCTCCCACTCTTTATTTAGATTTGAATAGTTCATTAAATCGTAATCATATCTTGTCGACCACGGGAAAACTCCCATGGAAAAAGTATTACAAGATGGGTGGGTGGTAAATAACCAAAAATAAGAAAAAATTCAATGGAAGGGGGTTTAAAACTTGGCTAAGTATATCTGTAATTAATCCCTGTTGTGTGTATTTTGAACTCAGCACACATCAGTAAGACATTTGAAGCCGCTGCAGTTGAGATATCCTATTCCTTCCAAAAAGTAGCATCCTTTCTTCTTCTTCTTCTTCTTCTTCTTCTTCTTCTTCTTCTTCTTCTTCTTCTTCTTCTTCTTTTTCTTCTTATTTCATATCTTCCTTCTCCTCTCTTTCACTCCTTCTTTTCCACCTCTCTTCTTCAGTTTCCTCCTATTTTTCCTTCTTCCTTTGCCTCATTCCACTTCTTTCGTGCCTGCATATTCTTCCTCTTCTTCTCTTTTCTTTTCCCTCCTCTTTTTTCTGGTGCCTTGCTTCTGCTTTCTCCTATTTTCTTCTTCCTCCTCTTCTCTTGCTTTTATTCTTTCTATTCTTATTTCGTCCCACCCTCCTCTTCTCTCCTGTTTTAAGCGTTCTCTTTATCTGATTTTTCCACTTTCGCTTCATACTATTTTTCTTCCTATCCTTTCGTATCCCCCTTCTCATCCATTTCCTCCTCCTCTTTATATTCGGCTTTCTTACATTTTCTCCCACACCCCTCTTCGTTCTGTTCTTTTTACTTTTGTTATGATTCTTCTAATTCTTCTTCTTTGAACAACATGGAATAAAACTTCAGACAACGTGAAAATAGTGAGAAACGAAACATAATTTTAAAAAAAATGATTGCATGAAAAAATCCGCAGCTATTTTGATATATATAGATAGTTGTGTTGTTAAAACATGTGAACAGAAATGCATTGCCTTTTATTTGAAACTTTGAACAACTGCATCCGTCTTATAGCTTCATTATCTTGCCATACATTGAACGGAAATTCTCTACTCGATCTATCCACTGTTCACAATTACGCGTTTTCAAGTGTTCCGTTTGGCGTCATGTGTTTTCACATATTTGTTAAATATATGCACGAAACGAGCGCCTGCAGCTATTGTGAACCTGTTTTGGTTTCCGTAATGCAGCTGCTAAAATACGCCTTACTTTCTAGGAATGCCCCGCAAATATTTCTTCTCTTCTGCATGAAAGAAGGTACATGTTCATAAAACTGCATTTTTACAGGTGGGGGGTTCCAGGATATGTTACATGCAAAAGGGAGTATACTTTTATATACTTCATCTACCAAATGTTTTGTCAATATCAGAAATAAAAACAGATGTCTTGGTTTGGATTGCTTTATTTTGTTTTACAGCATATCAACCCCAATTGGTTATTTAATGCTGTCAAGATTTTTAGGATGGGTTCGTATGAATAGAATATGTATTATTAATCAGAAATCAGTTTGTGAATCTGGTTTTATTGATATATTTTTGTAAAGATCGTTCTTTGTCGAGAGTCAAATTTATTGCAGGTAATATTTTTTATAAATTGAATTGTTAGTAATTTATTTTTTTCAAAAACGTTTTGGTTGTAATATTTTTTTCAAAAATATATTACTGACATTTTTATTATAAAATATTATTTTTAAATTTTCATTGAGCGGTTTTTAATCCAATTTGGGGGTCAAGTATCTACCAATCTACGTCAGAGTGGACCCGGAAACAAGAGTAAAAAAGAGGGGCTTCCACACCCCCGAAAACCTCCTGATCAGAGACCTTGCTTCCGGGTGTAGTTTATCGTTATGCTCAGTAAAATATATTGCTAGGAAGGAATTGCGTTCCATTTCTTTCATTTGAATAGATACCCATTATAGTGACAGTTTTTTTTCCGTTACAGCCCAATATTTATCGAATAAAAGTACCAATAGTAAAATTGATATTACTCACAAGTTGTACTGTTGGGCCATTTTAATAGTTTTTTCGATAGGAAACTGATTCTGACTTGTTGGTTATAAAGTACACGCTCTCTGAATGGTTAGCATTTTGTTAAAGACCGATGTCTCTTGTGGTGGAATCAAGATAGTTTCGAGCGACCTCTTTTCCAGAACCTTTCACGCGAATGCGGGGTCCTACAAAGCTCTGTCCTAGGTGGTATGATGCTCTTGATCTTCAAAAATTACCTCCCTGTTATCAGTTCCCAAGTAGGTATTTATTCAGATGGCACTACCATTTTCTCCTGTCTCAATAGCAAATCCGTCAGATCTGACAAAGAAAACCTAGCAATTGCTATTGAAAGACATGCAAACACTGGTTTCACTGGAAATAGTTTGAAAATATTAACCTATCAAAAAATAAAATACGGCTATCATTAAACCACCATAGCAAATCTTTTCTGCCATCAATTAGCATGGCTGACGCTAGACTACAGGAGAGCAACACACTGCGTTTTCTTGGCCTCACGTTTTCCACTGACTTGAAATGGAGCGATTACATTAAATTAATAGCAGAATCTACTGCAAGGAAAGTTGGTTCACTGTGTCGTGCCAGAAAAAGTCCATCTTCCTCATTTATAAATATGTCATTCGTACGTGTATTGAATATTGTTGTCATATTTTATCTGGTACTCGTACTGTATATCTTGAGATTCTTCACAAAATTCAAAGAAGATTCTGTAATATAATTGATCCTGACCAGTCATCTCGACTTCAGTCAGTTTATCACCGACGTGACATGGATTCCCTCTGTCGTTTCTACAGGCATTTTCATAGAGACTGTTCTGATGTGCTTTTTTCCATGGTGCCTCAAATATATGAATTTAAACGTGATACTAAATTAGAAACAAGTTTTCACAATTATCCTGTAGTACCAGCTATAGACAACCATCTGTTCAATTCTAATAGTTTATTTTCTAGCACCTCTCACCTTTGTACAAACGTGTACAATATTGAAAAGTTTAAATACAACTTCAATGGCCATCTTCTGTCTTCCTGAATCCTATTCCTGTACTGTCCACCCCTCACTTATTTTCACGAAAGTCTTCTCATTCTTTCACTTCCTTTAACCCTCGACGACCTAGAGAAATGATTTCCTTGATTGGGGCGAATCGATTAAAAATAACACATATTCATCAGAATGCATTTCCGACCGCTCCTATTGGGCCCTTCTTTCGTGACGACCTGCTCTGAGTATTAAAATTTCCACGCAGTAATTAAATTTATCTTTCTGACTTTAAATGCGTGTGCCTTTCTAGTGCTCTTTCTTCTTTAAAACCCTTTCTTTCATCACATATTCAGTCCATGATCTTCTCAGCGTCCGTCTAAGGGTTCATATTTCGAGTCAATTTTTCATTAGTACAAAAACTGTCCAACATTTACTGCTATATTGTATGATAGATATACGCTTTTTTAAAATTTCTAACAAACTTTTATCTATTTAAAATTTTTAGCTTAAAAGACATCTTTCGCAGTTCCCTTATTTTCTCTTCATGTATCCTTTACAGAATAGATTTAAATTTCCTACATTTTAATTGTCATTTTCTATTACACATTTCAGTATAAATCTTGTGTCGTTTCAAGCTTAATTTATATCTAAATAGACTGCCTATGCCCACAAATTCCTTCACGCCGAATTGTGAAAAATGCCAAAATAAATATTCCTTTGACATCTTAGACAAAATCCGGAAGTTGGAAGTTTTTCTTGCGCTGAATGTATCAGGGTGTAATTCCTAGATTGGATCCTTCTGAGCACTCAAAGACGCGAAGGTCGCAAGCGATATAATCACTGATCCGCACTGCCTTCAAAGAAAAACGAACATGAAACCTGAGAGTGTGTCATCGGAAACACATGTGTTTGAAGGAGGAAATTAAGAAGTTTTTAATATGAATTTGACATACGGTGTTCAATTCCAGATTATTCTCATAAAGAACTTCAAATATGGTATTGATAATATTAGACGGTTTCTTAAAAAAAATTTCTTAAAAAAACATTCGGAGCTTATTGACTGCGTTTATTGACTGACGTTTGAATTTTATAAAATCTGTCGATTTAAAAACATTCGAAAAAAAAGGATTGTTGGAGGCTTCCTTCCTAACGTTTTGTTCAATGTCCTTTGGAACGTGTTATGAGTTTGTTATTTGGTCCAGATATTTGTGACTCCGTAGTGCCAGTCAAGGATGGTCCTTGCAAAGAGGCACATGCTACATTCAATGGAAGCCATTTTAATCATTGATCTGAGAAAAAGCCTGTATAAACGCAGACAGTTTAGACAATTTTGTATAAATTTGGCGCCATGTAGGACATCGATACAAAGCATCTATGTCACGGTGGCAAACTGAGAGCATGGCGATTTTTTCAGTTAATTTTTGGGATTGCTAGCCTCTTCCAAAGTTGTGTGAAAGACCTACTTCAGCGTATCATATGTTAAATTCTCTTATCTTCTATAGTATATGTTATAACTGAGATATACTGCAAGATAATTAAAGAGATTAGTTGTTAATAATTTCACATGAAATTTTAATGATGTATTCAGGGAAGGTGCCATCACTGAAGTCAATCTAATTTTTAATCATAACTTCTGTTTGGGTCATCTTCCTTAAGAAAACTTAGAATATACTAGCAGCATGGCCCGGCGTTGCCCGTGCTTGATTCAAAAATCGGACGACTCATACAGCAATCGCTATCATTTGACTTAAAATATTTTTGCCCTTCCTTGCCTTTAAAGGAGTGCCCTTTGCCGTGCTGATGTTGCTACATGCCTTACTTCTTGCCTATCTCACACTGCGATTTTTTCTAAGCTCTATACTAAACATTAAATCTGTTACGAAAAAAGAACTAAACAAAATGAACATAAAACGATCAGCTTTCAAAAAGGACAAATAACTGGAAAACCGAATGAAAAAAGAATGTTACAACAAATACATTTTCACACCCAAACCAGTTCTGCGGAAATAGAATCACCGTTGAGTTTAAGCAAACGAATGAGCCAATTTGAGTAAAGTGCTATGCAGATTTAAGTTTTTCCCACTTGTGACGAATGCAGTTATCGATTTTTTTTGCATGCTAGCATGCTAGTTAACATTCGTGTCAGTCATCTGTTGGCTCTCACGCTGGCCAATAGAATCTTCCTGCCTATTCATGGCAGCCAGCTATAGGCTCTCATTCTGGCCAGTAGAAAATGGCCGCAAACTACATGAAAACTGCCGTAGAAGCATGAAAAATCGATTATTTCCACTATCGATGGGAGTTGGGAAATGCAACGTCAGTCTTGGCCTTTTTACTAACGTGGTGCATGTGTATGTAAATTTTGGTGCAAATCCGTCAGAAATTGTGGCCGTGTATTCGTTACACACACACACACACACACACACACACACACACACACACACACACACACACACACACACACATCCTGCCTTTTATAGATAGAGATTAGTATAGCGAATTTCCCCTTAATATATATATATATGTATATATATATATATATATATATATATATATATATATATATATATATATATATATATATATATATATATATATATATCGATATAAGATATTTTGTTATATGTAACATGATTTATATGGAATTATTTAATAGGTAGACATTACGATATAGAGACATCGATGGAGTATTCTTAAGCGATGTCAAAGCGTTTTGACGAGAAGGACAAAAATTAAAAATATTTGTTTCCGTTTCATGATCTACTCTAATGTATCAATCTTTGGGAGATTCTTATTTTTTTGTTAAACACCGTTGCAGATCAGATTACATTTAATTGATCTATGTAATCAGTGCCAATAATCAGCTTAAAGATGAACATTGCTATATCAGTGAATTTAAATAAATCGATTGATTGTTATAAAGATCTTACAATAAGCACACACACATACAAACACACCCTCACACACACACATATATCTATCTATCTATCTATATATATATATATATATATATATATATATATATATATATATATATATATATATATTATACACATTTCCGTACATGGGTGTGTGTGTGTGTATGTGTGTGTGTATATACATACATATATATATATATATATATATATATATATATATATATATATATATATATATATATATATATATATGTATATATATATATATAGAGAGAGAAAGATAGATAGATAGATAGATAGATAGATAGATAGATAGATAGATAGATAGATAGATATTATACACATTTCCATACATGGGTGTATGTGTGTATGTGTGTGTGTATATACATATATATATATATATATATATATATATATATATATATATATATGTATGTATGTATGTATCTGTGTATATAATATATGTACATACATACATACATATATATATATATATATATATATATATATATATATATATATATATATATATATGAAGAAATATACTCTTAAGGTGTTCTAATTTATGGGATAAAATGCTCAATATCAGAAATAGAGCGTGTATAATATATATATATATATATATATATATATATATATATATATATATATATATATGTGTGTGTGTGTGTGTGTGTGTGTGTGTGTGTGTGTGTGTGTGTACGGGAAAATTCTACATAATTTACCTCCCAAAAAGAATAAAATAAGAAGACTAGAAAAAGTAAATAAAAACTTTAACCACAGTACATTTCAGTGGCTTTAAATAAAACTTGAATAAAAGAAGAATTGCTGCCCAAATACACAGTTTTTTTAATTACATTAGCTAAATGCAGGCAACGAAAACATCTGACGTAGTAAACAAAGTATTTTTAGGAAATTTGTATGAAAGAAGGATTTCTGCCCATACACATTAATTACATTATATGAGCCAGCAGCCAAAAAGGAATGTACGTAGCAAAAAAGCTATTTAAAAAAGTTACTATATCGAAAATATATGTCCGCTATGTAGATATCATTATTTTAGCTAAAATCAAAAACGAAATTGATAAAAATGAAAATAAAACTGTACTTGATAATGGTTAAATATATACTCGAAAGCTCTCCGACGTACAAAACAGACATTTGTACAAATGAAACTTGTATAAAATAGAGATTGTTACATAAATGCTATATATATATATATATATATATATATATATATATATATATATATAGTTTACGAAAAACTAGGTAATCCGTATGGCTAGACCCAATGTGGATAAATTCCAGCGAGCTCAATGTAAATCAGAGCTAATAATTTAAATAAAAATATAAACAGACCACTTTAAGGTTCCACGTAATAAATTATTTCACCACAGCCTTTTTAGAGGACAGCGGATCATCAGATTTTACTTCCAAAGGTTGAAACGAAAAATGAAAAATGAAAATGTGGCCAATATATATATATATATATATATATATATATATATATATATATAATTTCGCCACCAGCAGATAGTGCCCAAGTACGCATGGTTTTACAAGGAGCGAAAGAAATAAGAAAACGCTAGTGATGATAATTGTGGAAAAGTGGAAAAGGACAATAAAAGGAAAGAAATTCAGTTTGAGAGAAGATGGCGATTGACGTTGCATTTAAATGTTTGCCGAATGTAGGTAGTAAGAAAGAAAGAAATCAGAGTTTCTTCTGGCGAAAAATATACTATTAGAATGTGATTTATGGTTACATCTAGCTATTTCATCAAGACATCGATGAGATCAGTTTGCCATTCTAGTCGGACGCTGAAATTCATGCAGTCAATGTGCAAAGGAGGAACGATCATTCGAACCATGTCCATGAATATACTTACGGAATAGACAGAGAGAAGACATTTTACGGCGGTGGTAAAGTGACTGATGTCGATATGCCAGATCAAGACCGATAATATCACATTGATTCCGGGATTTTTGTCGATTATATAAAAAATTGTCATTTTCTCCTAATATTCATTGTTAAATGTGCTTTGGTAAGAATCAAAATCAGTACATGGATTTCCTTTCAAAATAACGAGTGTGTTTGACAATATATATGTCACGTTTCGACAGTTCCCTTGCACGAAGAGAGACTTCTGGTATTTTTCAATGATCTTCTTGGTCCCTTCTTAAAAGAAGCCTTTAAGTTAATCACAATACAACGTCTGCACCGCTTGCTGCTTTGAGCTCATACCTGAAGTCATCATCACGCTGGCCTGTGCAGATTCATAGCTGATGCACACGATTGCCTCCGCTTCCGTTAACATGATATTCCCTAATCAAGGTACCAAGATTTTAAAAGTCTTCTTACGTGCATGATGTTGATAGGTGACGTGGTCGACTTTCGTTCGCAACAGTTGTTCTTCACGCTTTAAGGAGTTCTACTAACTCATACAACTGCTGTTGATTCATGGTGTGTGCTGCCAACTGCGCCAACATCCGGGGATTGATTTTCTCAGGTTATAACTTCCTTTAGCCACAGAAAACGTAATACTGTGTGTTGTTCCTGGATGATGCAATTGCTGAGTTGGAATATCCACACGTCAGACTTCATTGTTCCCTGCTACTGGACTGAACGTCGGAATGCCGCGCATGGCTGGCTACCCGCCAATGAATGCACAACGCTGGTGTCGCGCATCAGCAAGTCACTGTTGTTTTACTACATAATTTCAAAATTGCCTTCATTTTCTCATTGACAAGAATAAATTGCGTCATGGTTCTCTTATTCTCCCAGTCGCTGCCCAACTGACCCTACTATACTGTGTAGTCGACCAAATCAAAACGGACAACACGCATGCGTGATATTAAAAATATAAAATGGTGATAATTTGCACATCGTACCGAGTATATATGATAGGATAAGAAAGAAATAGTGTTTATAAATCGGACATATTTCACATTTATCAAAGCCTTATCAGAAAAGGAAATACTTCGTTATCAGCTGTGTTCCTTCAGGACGTAGGAGTTCATGGCTCTTCACACTTTCCTGTCCTTTGTAAATCTTTAAAATATTTGTCTTTTTGTCACTCCATTCAACCCTCTTCCGCCATCCATTTAGTTAAGTTCACTAAGCATGTAACGCTTTATATATATATATATATATATATATATATATATATATATATATATATATATATATATATATATATATATATATGTATGTATGTATGTATGTGTGTGTGTGTGTGTACATACATTTCATTATGGATGACTGACCAGGTACTGCGATTAATTTTTTATTCATTTTTTTCTTGTGTTCATATAAATGTTCTCTTTTCTGGGCAAAGTGTGAGAAACTGTTCAAAGATTCTACACATCCGGGTGCTTTTGGCTATAATTTTAGCCATTCCCAAGAATTTTATTTTTTTGACAGAATATGTACTTTATTATCTATGCTATTCTTGTAATTTAAGTTAAAAAACTACATATTCAGTTAAATATAAAACGGAATAACCTCACTGATAAAGCCTAGTAGAATAACCGAAACTGCTCGGTTTTATAGAACATTTCATCGGGTTTTGCACATTTTGAGTTAAGAAAAGAGACATATAAATGAACAACACACACACACATATATATATATATATATATATATATATATATATATATATATATATATATATATATATATATATATATATGTATGTATGTATGTATGTATGTGTGTGTGTGTGTGTACATACATTTCATTATGGATGACTGACCAGGTACTGCGATTAATTTTTTATTCATTTTTTTCTTGTGTTCATATAAATGTTCTCTTTTCTGGGCAAAGTGTGAGAAACTGTTCAAAGATTCTACACATCCGGGTGCTTTTGGCTATAATTTTAGCCATTCCCAAGAATTTTATTTTTTTGACAGAATATGTACTTTATTATCTATGCTATTCTTGTAATTTAAGTTAAAAAACTACATATTCAGTTAAATATAAAACGGAATAACCTCACTGATAAAGCCTAGTAGAATAACCGAAACTGCTCGGTTTTATAGAACATTTCATCGGGTTTTGCACATTTTGAGTTAAGAAAAGAGACATATAAATGAACAACACACACATATATATATATATATATATATATATATATATATATATATATATATATATATATATATATATATTTAGTTTACGAAAAACTAGGTAATCCGTATGGGTAAACCCAAGGAGGATAATATCCAGAGACCTCAATGTAAATCAGAGCTAATAATTTAAATAAAAACAGACCACTTTAAGGTTCCATATAATAAATTATTTCACCACAGCCCTTTTAAAGGACCGCGGATTATCAGATTTTACTTCCAAAAGTTGAAACGAAAAATGAAAAGAAATTTACACATTTATGACAGTATAAGTATATGTAAATTAACGAAGTGAGTGGGGAGAAGGATATGATTGAGTTAGATGTAACATTTCTATTCTTTCAAATTTAAATTGTTTGAGGAAATCCAGACATTGACACATTAAATCGGTTAACTTAACGAAAGTTATATATTGATATGGGAGGTGTACTTAGAATTCCCTAATATATATATATATATTCTCCTTCCAGCTATTGATAAATAGCAGGACAGACTGGATTCTATAACCTTCGATGGCAACTGGTCTAGGAGAAGGACAAATCTGAATTCACAACCTGCGGAGGGTCGTTTGGTGACCCTGTGGCACATAGTGCACCAAGTATTTGACCCTTCAAAAAGTGAGGATGGTTCTGTACAAAACCTTCACCACTATAATCAAATCTCATACGCTGGTGTCGGGCTGTCAGTTTACTAGGAATTGATCTGCTTGACCCTCATAAGTCGAATTCGACGGAAGAGTCGAGAGAGTATATATATATATATTACAAGTAATAGATCTGTTGGTATATAATCCAAATCAAATATTAAAACTGATCCACATAGAGAGAGCATTTTTTTTGTTTTAACGGAGAATGTGTATTACATCGTAAAAAATCCAAAATTGCCTCAAATAGGTGTACACCAGGCTTCTTCGACAGTGGACTGGACACGTCTCGGAATCAGGGATTTAGAATTTACTTTTAGATAGCAATGGGGGAAATGATACCACGCCTACCCACAATGACACCTTAGCTAGATAAGGTTGCAAGAGGAGGACAAGAAGTATCGTTCTAAAAGAAGGGGTGGGGGAAAGAGCCCTCTGGAATAGACACGGATATTAACTTTTTTATCCTAATTTGGGGTTATATGAAGAGTGAGGTGTTGAAAGCGCCCTCTCCTTACCACGGCTCATCATCAGACATAATAGACATTCATTGTCTGTTATATTTTATAATATATATATATATATATATATATATATATATGCTCCTGAAAAATTTATTTCGGTTGATCTCTCTGGGGAGGATGTGTGGGTTTGTAAACAGTGACTATTACGGCTAATAATGCAAGACTCTTCGGTAAATCGAATCTAGTTCTCTCAGTCACTGTGTGTTTATCTAAAAATAAATACGCTTAAATTCACCTTCTTCTCTGCCGTGCGCCAACAACTGACTCGAATTCAGCCGGTTTTCCATTCTAGCCAGAGGCAACCGGACGTCTAGCCACACTGATGAGCTGTGATACAGCGAAACAGTCTGTCTGTGGCTGACAATATATATATATATATATATATATATATATATATATATATATATATATATATATAAGCAAATATGTATATATAGATCCGACAGTATGAGGAAATATGGAAAAACAAAAAATCCGAATATGCAAGTTTACTGTTTTTAATGTTGTTTCAATGTCGACGTCAGACGTTTCGGTCTGGTAGACCATCTTCAGAACATAGTTATTAAAATATAATTAAAATTAGACGATATTCGATATTCGATATTAGACTTGAATATCGTCTAATTTTAATTATGTTTTAATAACTATGTCCCGAAGAAGGTCTACTAGACCGAAACGTCTTACATCGACATTGAAACAACATTAAAAGCAGTAAACTTGCATATTCGGATTTTTTGTTTTTCCATATTTTTCTGCATATATATATATATATATATATATATATATATATATATATATATATATATATATATATATTGTTAGTTTATATTATTCTTTTGAGCATGTGCGTATATTTGTGTGTGTATGTGTGTATAAAAACCGAGACAAATTGAGAAAGAAATGCTACGAGTTTCTTTTGGGTATTTTGTATTGATCTGACAATAAGTTTATTTTGCACATTTTGCCGGTTTCAATGAAAACATAGACGTCATCTCTTTCTTTCCATCCATTTACCTACCTGTTTACTGCTGTTTTATACCATTTTTATTTAGTTGATTTTTCACCTTATTTTTACTTTATTTCTCCAGCCTTTCCTTTGTCTGCCTGTCACGTAATACATCCGCTTCATTCTATTCATATCTATCAATTTTCCCTTTCCAACACATTTTCTATTTTCATTTATTTCATTGATTTAGTGGTTTTTGTTTTATATTTTGCTTTATCTCAGGTTTTTGTTGAACGTGTTTATTTCTTTCATTCAAAGCGATATACATTTATTTATTTCACTTTTCTTTTTAAATAGGGAGGCGTTTCTAAACTCATCCAGAGTGCGTCAAGGGGAAAATGAGAGCCCAAATCTATTTAATTTTGTCCTAGACAATGCCCTATGTATTTACAAACACAGATGTGAAAACATTAGAACTGATCACTTCAGTATTCAATATATATACTACAGCCCAAATGAATCTAACATTAGTAGACAACGAGCCTGCTCCCCGCACCCGAGGCCTATATATCGATGATGACGAGAGGTATGCCGTTGACATAAGTATTCATAGGATAAGAATAGTCTTGAGCAGAAATTCAACATTCTTTTGCAAGAGATCCAAGATATAGGACTAAAGATATATTTTTCGAATATATAAACTTTTATCTAGACCCGAAATGAAAGAGATGATGTCACGTAGTATGAATCGATCAGTAAAATAAGAAAATGTGGATGTTAAGTACTAAATAATTCAGATTGCTTACTGTAAAGAACAGTTATAACACATTTAGTTATTCAGAGAAAAGACAACGGGGTTGCCCGCATCGATGATACAACGCCGAGATTTGAGCCGAGATCGTTTGAAATACAAGCACATGACCGTACCAACAGGCAATGTTCCGTCACTATTCGGACAAAAAACTTGGAAGCCACCAGATGAGTAAAGGAAGAAAACAAACGACAAGAGAGAAATGTTTGACAAAATCAACCTAGTCATTCACTAACTTTATTATGCACTCAATGCCATCGGCTATTTCATGCAAGAATTGGTCTGTTTAGTCATCAACGCCATCATCATAAAGGAAGCGATTAAAAATAAGTTAAATTATTGGATCCGAGATAATGACGATTATGACGATTATACATAGAATAGGAAGCACTGGAGATCGTTTTGGCCCAAAGGGAAAGTTACTACAAAACCAAAACCCGATATGTTGCCTCGCTCTGTCTTTTTTACAAGTACTTTCACGGTAATTGCTCCAAGGAGCTGCTTTCGCTGGTTCCTAGGCCTCATGAATTTAAACGGCCTATGAGGCTGGCATCCCGTTCCCACCACTTCACCGTTGAAACTGTTAGATGTAGACGTATCTTCTACTCCAATAGCTTCATGTCTCGCACATCTCGCCTGTGGAACTCCCTTCCTTATTCCTGTTTCCCTGACAAATATAATCTCCAACTATTTAAGTGTAATGTCAATCGACATCTCCAGTTGCCTTGATCTATCCACTTCCCGTCTCCACATCCTTTCACCTTTCATTCCTATCTGCTCTCGCTCCAAATCTTCTGTAACTCCCTTGCCTTGATCGATCCACTATCTTTCTCCACATCCTCTCCTTTACCACTCCTATCTGCTCTTGCTCCAAACCATCTTTAACCCCTTGCGTGCTAGTGGCCTCCAGCCTTGCTTGGGGTGATAGGCTTAAAAAAAATGTTCTAAATAGCTTTGTTAGATTGAGACTTCCATATGGATGACATAGAAGGCACCAAACTCGCTCTAAACGTCTAAACTCTCAGCTTTATACAAATGATTTCTAAGACCAATTCTTAAAAATGTCTTCCACCGAGTGAAACATGTGACTCTTGACAAAGACCATACTTCTTCGAACTTTGTGTACCGGTTGGTTTGGTTTGTTTTACGGTATGTCAACCTCAATAGGATTTTTAATACCGACACATTTTTTATTGCTGGTAATATTTTCTCTCAAAATAAACTATAGCTGGTAATATATTTTTCTAATTGCTGGTAAGGATTTGTTTTACCAAGTATTTCTGGTATGTCTTACATCCTGTTTTTACCCTTTCATAGTAACTGGGACCCTAACAGGTGTTACCAGCCCGCGTCAGGATGGATCTGGGAACCTCAGCAATTAAGAGGTGTTTCCACGCTCCTCAATACCTCCTGATCAGAGGCCTTGCTGTTGAATGTATTTTAACTTCTTACCCAGGACGCGGATGTAGTTTGTCATCATACCCAGTAGGCGGATGTAGTTTAATTTCTTACCCAGGGCGTGTATGTAGTTTATCGGCATACCCAGGACGGCCTTGTGTACTGGTGCCAGAGAATCATGCACAAAGAAAGGGGACTTTCAGCAGCAGGAACAGCTAAAGTTGATATCAAATGCAACTCGTAGGGAAAATAATGATATAACATAGAGTCTGATTATTTTAAGACATTTTTTGTTTATACATTCTTTTTATAGATGCATATATTTAAGTAAATGCTCTGTTTTATAATAAACAGTATTAATAATATTTACCGGCCTGTATGTATTAAAAAAAAAAACCAAACAATGTATATACATAAAAAAGTCTTAAAATAATTGTCGGACTTTGTCCATTTCATAATGTGTGACGTCATTTGTTTACATTTGGATACGCTTTGAGCAGATATGAATGTACGTGAGAGATTCATGGAAGATTGACTTTTAAGAGCAGTAAAATCGACCTTGCTAATCAAACGATCCTCCCTGTCTCGATCGGTTAAGGCACGTACATTCAGGCTAAATGACGGTTCCGTATAGGATACAGGGCCTATTCTTGACGAGGAACGAATATTTTCTATTAAAATTTCTCGGACATTCGGGCCGGTAAATGTTATTAATACTGTATATTATAAAATAGAACATTTACTTAAATATTTCTATCTATAAAAAGAATGTATATAAATAAAAACGACTTAAAATAATTGTCGGATTTTGTCCATTTCATAATAGAGTCTGATGTTCCACACTACTTCAAATATAATGGTAAGAAGGAAACCCTCATCAATATTGGAAAAGGCAATAACAGCTACTTTAACGAAAAAGATTATTGAGATAAATATTTCATAAATATCGATCGACAGTGGTACTGGCTGTTTGGTCAGCGAATATCGAATGTTTCCTTATAAGGATACAGCTAATGTTACAATTACCTTTTTTATCATCGGAAAGAGTCTTGATTTGTCATATGTTTTAATTCTGTATTTTTCGTTTTTAACTTCAATTCGGTGATTTAGTATGAATGAAATTATCAATATTACCACTCGTTTAAATCAAGTACAAAAATGTAAATATCTGGGAAGAGTTCTAACAGAAAACGGAAAAAGCAACACTGAAATAGGAAGACGCCAAATATTCATTCGAAAAGCTAATGAAAGATTTAAGAAATAGAAACACTTCGTTAGAATCAAAGAAACGAGTCCTGAATTCTGACGCGATATCAGTCCTACTATATGGCAGTAAATGATAGATAATTTCTTCAAAGGTGAAGAAGATACTTGTTATTCAACAGAAAGATACCGTGAAACTATGTGCAGAACATGTGAACAACGAGATTTTAGAGAAAATGGAAGTAAAAAAGAAAATTATGCTTAACATCAGGAAGAGGTAGTTGAAATTTCTGGGTCAATATTTTAACCTAGAAAGGGTTACTGATTAAGGAATAACCAAAACGGCGATTGAAAATGAAATGGTAATCTTTATAACATCAACAAAATCCAATGCTCGCCAGCGGCGTGAAGTAGGTAAACCACTACTAGTGGTAGACTACTTAGACAGCATATACACACACTTACAATGAGGATTGGGACATACCCATTATCATTCATAGGTACGGTTTATAACAGGTCGGAAATGACATTCTATTCAATTCCTGTTAAGTTTAGAGATCAAAGGTCGTGTTGTAACCTAGGAAGGGTTACTGGATGAGGAATAACCAAAAAGGAGGTTGGAAATGAAATGGTTATCTTCATAACATCAACAAAATGCAATACTCGCCAGCGGCGTGAAGTAGATAAACCACTGCTAGTGATCGACTACTTATACAGCATATTACCCCCAATTGCAATAGTTCCCAACGTATTTATGAGGATTGGAACATACACATTAGTGTTAATAGGTACGGTATATAACAGACGCATAATGAAGAAGGAGGGCTTGGGAAATGTGTTACTCCCAAGGACGGACAGAAGGACAACGGATAACCTCGCGTAAGATATTTAACGGGCTTGAGAAAATGGATGGCGGAATAGTATTTAGAAATAACGAAAAGACAGAATTTATTTAGAGCTGCAAGGGGACAGAAAATTGTGGAGAGCCAGGATAACCTATGTCCTGTGGGGACACGGCACATAAAATGCTGCACTTCTATATTTTTATTTATTTTTCTAAATTTTTCGATCTTCTCATTAAATCATCCGCGTATTCTGCATGTTAGATACAGAATCTGTTTTTCCATTTCGTCGATAAAAGACTTTCCTTTGTTTTTCTTTCAATCATTCTCCCTATTTTTATTTTTTTTTAATTCCAATCTCTCTTTCTCATCTCCATTCCTCCTAGAACCAATCATAATCGTTCAGGAAATCTAGGTCATCTCTGGTCATGACCCGATTTAACGAAATTCTTTCCAGTTCCGCCCTACACCTTTCTAATACTCCTCCTCTTCCACTTTGTTTTAATGTTTTGTCTCTTATCCTCCCATTTTTTTTCATGTCCCTCTTCATTAGTCCTCATTATTATAATTTGAAGCTTTGTCACTCACCTCCTTGTGTCTTTTTCGGCAACTTCCTTTCATTTCTAATCATCCCCACCGACTTCAGAACTCGGCCCCACCCTATCTCATCTCTGTCCCCGCTTCCAGTATTTTCGCGTGCGCACTCTATTTTACCTTAAAACTTTGTTCATTCCATCTATTATTGTACATAAATAATCATATTATTACTAATAAAGTTACTAATATAAATACTACTAGTCCTAAAACTAGTAATTATCCAAACACATTTAATGAAAAAGAACCAAAAAGGAATGTTTATTCCTTTTGCTCTTATATTTGTTTCCAATCTGCGAATAAGGTGTTTAATATTGCACTTGAAGTCGTGGAAATAATATCCCAAATATTTTTTTTATTGTTTCAAGTACTTTTGACCATTCAGTCATTATCAAGAAACAATATAGTACCTATCTGGGATTCCTTTGTCTACATCCTCATATATTGGGAAGACGGAAGTTTGAAATAGTCTAACGTGATGTCATTCGTAACGCTTATTGGGAAAATGCCGCAGAGAAATGTCATCTATTTATTTATATTATTGTATTTTATCTTTGTTAATTTAAAGAACAATTTTTTATAGTTTTTTTTATTTATTTCTATTTTTCTTATACTGTACTGGAGGGAGAAGAGATGGATTCATGCATTTCCCAAGCGTAATAGCACATACATCAGTGTAATGAATTCGACTGGAATTCGAACTCGGCTCCATCTCATTTAACTATGAGAAAACATGTATATCGATTTAGAACAGAAATCTTGAGAGACTTACATGATGTAGATAAGGCAGTGATTATTATCAGTATTATTATTAGTAGTAGTAGTAGTATTAGTCGTAGTAGTGGTAAGAATATTAGTATTGCTACAGTGATAATGGATTCTCGTGTCGCGAGCCAACGCATGAGTATTCTATCAACACATTACCGATTAGTCCTCTCGTGAGAGTAGTGTCCAATTCTAGAGCCGCAAAAGCCATATTGCAGCTGCTGCATTAATAAAGTGGGCTCTGAGTACTACTGTTGGTCTTCTACTTGGCACGTTTCTCAATAAGAAAACTGGTACGCCTGTTTTCAAATACATCGATGTCCTCTTTGCAAGTTCTCCACCAAGGTGCACAGGCTTGGTGAGTACGGGCTTGGATAGTACTTTCCCAGCTATCAATGCCGATGTCACATCTCTTGAGATTGTATTTAACAGTGTCCCTGTACCTCAGTTTCGGTCTGCCTAATGGTCTGTTTCTGTGCTCTATTTCCCTGAAGAAGAAATTTGAAATTGGAAAATTGGAAATTCTTGAGTAGAAGGAGTATTAGCAACTAAATCCCTCTTCCCGTACAGAATAACAAAAACATGCTCGTAGATTATATAAAATCTTTATAACCACTAATTCTATATCTGTACTTGTCCCCTTGCTATCAATGTCGTAAAGTATTAAAAATGAAATAGAAAATACATAGGCTATTAAGATGTCAAAATATTTATTTTATATTTTACCTATTGAGCCAAATGAAATTTATGGCGTCTGTCACGCTATTAGAAACATTCGCTACGAAGAGAATAACGATTCACCTATTCGTATGTAGTGGACACTTCTAATGATGTATAAAATTTTAAAGAACCAAACATGTATGGGTACTCATTTCGTTTTACCTGGTAATTTCAATACGAAAGTTTCAAAATAATATTAAACTCAATCCCCATGGGTTCCATCCTCCTCAGGCTGTATTTCTCCTACGGAAAGGAACTTGTGTCATTACTCGTCTCCTGACGCGTTCCCAAAAGAGAAATTACTAAGTTGGCCTGAGGAATATGTTCACGGTATTGCCATTAAACTCACTTAAAACGTTGACCATGTGTCACATTTGTGGACGCGCTGAAAAACTCACTTTCCCGGAACAGGAATTAACTTTTGGCCGGATGTGAAGTAAACGTTTCACCTCATTTTAGATGGGAGAAGGTCACGGCCCCTTGAGATTCAAAACTTGTTGCAGCATCCATCCTTGTACTAAAAGAGTTCGGGTCTGTGTAATATCTATGCAAGCGGGACACTGTCAAGCAGGGATTGAGCAAAAATGGGAATAGCGTGACCCACATTAAAAAAATTCAACCTTGTTCACATCTTCTGTTAGTGGGGATGCCGTATAAATACTTACCTGGTTTCTTTATGGCAGGGAAGCTGAAAGTAATATCAGCTCAAGCACAAAGTGGGGATACCATAGGCTGTATCTCTCATTCTAGAGTGAGCTGGGTTATTATCTGGCCCCAAAAGAGGATGCGTATAAAGGACATGAGTATATGTTATGGCTTTTTTGTCATCCCACAGGAAACTACGAGTTTGTGTCATATTCTATTTCGACGTGGGTGTGCGGAAGTTGTAATTTCGTTCTATCTGTTAAATGAAATTCCATAATTTCTAAATTCAAATCATAAAAAGTATTTAAATATTGTATCAAATTACCAAAAAGGCATGTAAGATTTCGTAATTATAATCCAATCACCCACTCTGTAACAAACTACGTAAAAGGTATGAAAGAATCCATTCAAGATTTCCTGTTTATCAACCAATCACACACATTCTATGTTTGTTAAGAATTCGTATTTATCATCCAATCACACGCTTTTATATTTAGATTTTTCCCCCTTTTCGAATCTCCACTAAATCGCTTTTAAATGGCCTCAAGTAGAGTTAACGGAGGTGTGTACATGTCACGTAACCGCTTGTCTTGCTATCTTTTATAATGAGTAAACCTAAATTTCGGAAAACAGAAAGATCCCACAAAAATTTCATTCAGCAGATTGCCTAAAAGATAAAAACAGAAGAATCGGTAATGGTAGGTCCATGGTCACTTGAGACTGACAATTCCTCTGTAGTTAAAGTCGGGAAAAATCTCTTCACTGTCTCAGTTGTCTCATCAATTCATCATCAGTTACGTGCCTTGTACCTCTCCGAAATTTACTGTTCGTTTTCTATTCTTTCGCATTACTTCGTTTTTCTGATCACTAACCCATTCACAAAAACCTCATCTGCTGTCTTACTCGCTGTTTTCTTTTCGTCCACCTTCATTCAATTCTCCCTGTGCTGTCTGGATCTCTGTTACAGAATGTAGAGACTTGGCCAGGATGGTGAACAATTTGTTAGAATACGTCATGGGTGTGAAATGCTAACATTGATTGATTGCCTTTGTCTAGATTTTGGATATGAGACCAAAAACGATGCAAAGCCTTTAGAGCGTTACAAGAATTTTGAAGCATCGTCAGGATTTCCGCACCCAACCAGATTCGATAGACAGACTAACGCTCCACGTGGTGGAACGCGAAGCCAATGAGCTTCTACCTCTAGCTACCTCCTAGAATCGATGTTATTCTTGCAACCCAGTCGAAAGTTTAAATGCAATGTCAATCATTA
Source organism: Acanthosepion esculentum (assembly GCA_964036315.1). Taxonomy (NCBI): domain Eukaryota; kingdom Metazoa; phylum Mollusca; class Cephalopoda; order Sepiida; family Sepiidae; genus Acanthosepion; species Acanthosepion esculentum. The sequence goes on from OZ038505.1 coordinate 6,706,700, forward strand.
TCTTCTGTCTTCTTAATGTTTGATCTGTGATTGTTCTCTCTCCTTAATACTGATTTTTTCTCATATTTTCTAGCACTCAATAACTCCAAGTTTTTGGTGGGTTTTTGTTGGGCTGGAATTATTAAAAGAAACGCAAGAAGTATGTGAATATGCCTACAGTTTTCGAAATATCAAATTTATATCGTTTTTTTTTTTAAATAGATAACTGTCCTTCGCATAACGTATTATTTAATCGATCCCACAGCTCTTACACTAACTGGTATAAACATAGTAATTTGAGATTATTTTGTCAGGCGTGATAAATGCATCCAAATTTAAATATCGTAAAAAGCAGCTGCAAAATGACTGATAAGAAACTTTAAAAATAGAATCACTTATAGCCGCACACGAAACATTCCATTTATGCATCTCCTATTGCGTGAACGGTGGTAACTAATGCCATGCAAAATAGGACAATGGTTTCAGCAAAGTAGTCGATATGGCTGGGTGTGTTCGTAGTTGAATAAAAAAAAAATAATGTGTTTGTATTTTTTCATATGTCGATTTAGTTCGATTGTCATGGATAGAGACTAAATGATATTGAGGTTCATTAGTTTTTCAAGTTCATTAGCTCGAAAGGATATCAAACCATCCGAGGAATGACTCAGTTGCTCATGTCTCATTGTACAAAGACATTCTGCCAGCGTCTTCATGCTTTGATTTTTTTTTTATTCCTGCCAGTAACATCAACACGAAATGACACAGAAAAGTGATGGTAAAATCGGTAATACACGCAATAGATTTTCTTTTCTTTTTTTTTAAATCTGTCGATCAGAAGCGCTGTTACTGGCAAGTATATAAAACAGGGGAAGAAAGGGATAAAGAAATAAGGAAATAAAAGAAAGAGAGTTTGAGAAAAAAAAGAAAGATTGAAAATAAAATAAAAAATAGAGAATAATAGAACGAAAGAAGAAAGAAAATGTCAAAAATAAAAAGAAAGAAAACAAACATTGAACCTGATAGAAAATGAATAACAAATAAAACATGATTATAGAAACGACCCTCCCTCCAAAAATATTTATGCAAAGACAATAAAATAATTAAAAGAAAGACATAATTACAAAGAAGTTATAACAAAATAAAAATAAAAAACTACGATAAATAAAAGAAAAGTTAAAAAAGAAAAAAGTAGAAACTTAAACAGTAAAAAACAATAAACAGAAAAAAATCTCTCGCTTGAACATTTAAAACCGAATTAAGTTTACTACGAATTCCACGAGTGAATTTATAGCGGTCATTAATGTATCTTGCTATAATTTGCTACTGTCATTATTTACATGGTAAACAAGAACCGCTTTCGTCTTATCGTAATCTAACAGAATCATTTCCCACAAGGGAGATTCTTCCTTTCATCTTTTTTTCCCCTTTTAGAACTAAATGTCCTTTTTCTGGTTGTGTTGACACAATTTTGAGGTGCTGTTAACGTGTTATTTTCTCTTTAGTTACACGACATAATGGCGATCGGTCAATGAGGCCGTTTGTTTGTTGTGGATGCTTCGCAATGAGTAGAAGAATTTTTTTAAAAATGCGACTGAGAATTGATGATATGAAAACAGGATATACATAAAATACGAACAGATATTATTTTTACACAAATAGACAGTGAAGCGCGAACAAAATAGCGGGCTTTTAATCATTAAGCGTATTTCGATGTACATGAATTGGAATGTTCATCAACTTAACCTTGTCTCTTGATAATTGTCTATATTTCTGAGATTACATATGATATCTATTTACACTATTTACATCGCTTGGACTGTTGTCCTTATATTTATTGGTATATTCAAGACGTTTCGTCCCTTATACGCTCCTGTCTTCTTCAGGACTATTCTATATTTCTGATATGACGTATGATATCTATTTACACTATTTACATCGCTTGGACTGTTGTCCTTATATTTATTGGTATATTCAAGACGTTTCGTCCCTTATACGCTCCAGTCTTCTTCAGGACTATTCTATATTTCTGATATGACGTATGATATCTATTTACACTATTTACATCGCTTGGACTGTTGTCCTTATATTTATTGGAATATTCAAGACGTTTCGTCCGTTATACGCTCCAGTCTTCTTCAGGACTAGTCTATATTTCTGATATGACGTATGATATCTATTTACACTATTTACATCGCTTGGACTGTTGTCCTTATATTTATTGACATATTGAAGACGTTTCGGCCGTTAAACGCTCCGGTCTTCTTCAGAAATTGTCTATATTTCTGGGATGACGTATGATAACTATTTACACTATTTACATCGCTTGGACTGTTGTCCTTATATTTATTGCCATATTCAAGACGTTTCGGGCGTTATACGCTCCGGTCTTCTTCAGAAATTGTCTATATTTCTGGGATGACGTATGATAACTATTTACACTATTTACATCGCTTGGACTGTTGTCCTTATATTTATTGCCATATTCAAGACGTTTCGTCCGTTATACGCTCCAGTCTTCTTCAGGGCCTGTCTATATTTCTGGGATGACGTATGATAACTATTTACACTATTTACATCGCTTGAACTGTTGTCCTTATATTTATTGGGATATTCAAGAAGTTTCGGCCGTTATACGGTCCAGTCTTCTTCAGGACCTCTCTATATTTCTGAGATTAGGTGCTGTAATCATTTACACTATTTATATCGTTTAGACTGTTGCCCTAATATCTATTGGCATATCCTGGACGTTTCGCCTGTTATACGCTCCGGCCTACTTCAGGACCTGTCTATATTTCTGAGATGAGGTGCTGTAATTATTTACACTATTTACAGCGTTTAGACTGTTGCCCTAATATCTATTGGCATATACAGGACGTTTCGGCTGTTATACGCTCCGGCCTTCTTCAGGACCTGTCTATATTTCTGAGATGAGGTATTTTAACTGTTTACACGATTTTCATCGTTTGGACTATTGTCTTCATATTTCTTGACATCTTCAGGACGTTTCGATCGTTATACGCTCCGGCCTTCTTCTGAATCGGTCAATATTTCTGAGATGAGGTATTGTAACTATTTATACTATTTACTTCGATTGGACTGTTGCCCTCATCTTCATTGCCACTATGCTTTATTATTCAAGACGTTTCGACTGTTATAGGCCCCTAGTGGATAAAAGTCTTGGTTAAGTAATCCGAAAAAATGTTTGACACAAAGGGTTGCTAGTTCTATATCTGGCAAGCAGAGGAAACAAAAACTTGCAGAGTTGAGTTATATACAGGGAATTACAAATACTGAGATATCCGAAAAATACATGCCATGTGGACTAAATGAAGGCTTCGGTTCGAAATTCTAACGTATGTAACCTGAAGAAGGCCGGAGCGTACAACGGTCGTAAAGTCGCAATAAAGATGAGAACAACAGTCTGAATGATGTAAATAGTGTAAAAGATCTCTTGATGGTTCGAACGTTCAATTTAGTATGGTCTTATGGATATCGAGATTGATAGGTGATTACTTCCTGTTATGTGCATCTATATGACTAGATAATTTGCATCGAAAAACCTGGGAAGACATTCGAAGGAAACAGAAAGCTAATTCTAAACAAGAAACAGTGGATAACCCTCTACTCCTGTTCAAAAGACCAAGGAGGATTGTGAACAGGACGATTGGCGAGATATACTTTTTTAAAATAATTTCGTGAAATATAGCCTTTCATAATGATGCCATGCCTGGTGTCCAGCCCTTTTAGAAATAATTAAATTATGATCCATATACAAACGCTTTCTCCGATAAATATTAGAGAAGATGATCTTTCACAAAAAAATACCAAATAAAAACAAACACATCACAAATACAATTCCAGATTATAGCTATCTCGGTCAAATGTAATGTCAATCGCTATAATCTCCGCCTATTCATATGTAATGTCAATCGACGTCTCCAGATGCCTTGATCTATCCCCTATCCTTCTCTTCATCCGTTCCTACATCACTACACTTTGCTCTCGGTTCAACTCTCTTTGCGTGCTAGTGGCTTCCCGCCTTCCTTGGGTTGAAACGCTTAAAAAAAGATAAGATCAACATCTTCATTAATGATCTTCACGATGACATCAGCTCTCAACTTGGTATCTACGCTGATGACACAACCATTTACACTTGTCACGATATAAGGCTGTTCAGTACGATCTGGTCAATATGGCAGCTGATTCCCAACACGATCTCAATCCGTTGTTAACCGAGACAAAGATCTCTTTTTACTTTTAACGGCTCCAAAACTAAACTTCTCTCCAGTAATCATCTGAAAGACACCTTGCTGCTTCCATCACCATGACTGATGCTAACCTCTGGAAAAAGGATTCGTTCCGCCTTCCCAGGCTGACGTTAACAGTTGATATGAAGTGGAAAGTCTATATTGAATCAATTGCTAGGTCAGCTGCTAAGAAAGTCGGTTCACTGTTCCGGGCGAGACGATTTTTGCCTCCAGAATCTATCATACATATCTATAAGCGTACCATCCGTCCATGCTTAGAATATTGTTGCCACATAATGGTCCGATGCCTCTGCTATTTACGTTAAGCTTCCTGAAAAAAAAATGCAAAGAAGAATCAGCAATATTATTGGTCCTGAATTGGTGTCTCGGCTTTAGTCACCGCCATAAAATTGCTTTTTCTATGAATACTTCAATGGTAATTGTTCGGATGAGGCCATCGCTATGGAACCTAGACATTTTGAATTCAAGCGCAGTACTAGACTGGCGACATGTTACCATCGTTATACGGTGCAGTTGGGTAGATGTAGCCGTAAACTCTTTGGTAACAATTTTGTTTCTCTCACTACACATTTGTGGAAATTCCTTCCGGCTCCATTCTTTCCAGAGAACTTTAATCTGAAAACATTAAATGCAATGCCACTCGCTATGCATTATTTTCCTGATAACTTTTTTTCTCATCCGGCTCATTATTACTGTATCTGTTCTTAATTCTTCCGTACCCTGTAACCCCTTGTTTCTTAGTAGCTTTGTTGCTTTACTTGGCGTGAAATCGATTAAGTAAATGTAACTTGAAAGGAAAATAATAATAAAATCATGATACTAACTTTCCACACAACAAAAAAACAAATATTGCATTGATTGGATTTGCGAAAATTAATTTCCTGGGAAAAATAATTATTCAAAAATAAAAAAAAAACATTTAAATAACATATTTTATAAATTTCAACCAACTGTCAACCAAAAAGATCGGTTAATGAAAGCTGGAAGTTTCCTGGGTGTAGACGGCTGATTTTACCATCGTGGGTATGCCTGACCGTTCGTATGCGAGTTTGTTTTTCTGCTAGGGTGCCTAGATAGCCCATCTTGCAGACGTCTATTCTGCCACACCTTAGCCTTTTTAACACCGACAGAGAGAACCTAGTATTTATACTGCAACAATAAGAGAGAGAGAAAGAGAGAGAGAAAGAGAGAGAGAGAAAGAGAGAGGGAGAGGGACATATTTTTGGTGTTAACATCTTGAACAAATACAGGCCAACGATCGAAGGATTCCGAAGAGTTGTGTCTACCCCGTTTTACTCACTAAGTTTGTGTTAACTGGTGGTATTACTTTTCATGCATATACCAACAGTGCTGCAGACCAGGAAATGTCTACCCAAGTAGGTAATATGAAGTGGTCATTCGCTTTCCAATTCAAACATTATCAGATTCTAAGCTGGAGCTTCAAGTTCGCAATGGTGACCACGCGGCCGATATCCTTAAAATTTCAAAGCCCAAAACACTCATCATATAAACGTATATCATTGTGCAAAACTTGTGAAAATATGTATTATTCCATTTCGTTTATACTTGATATAGTAAAAGGAAAACACAAATATATGTTTAAAGTTAAAAATTTAGCGATCGAATGAAAATCTTTCTAGAACTTGAGCTCTGTTAATTATCCGTAAAGTTTTCTCAGATGAAGCTAAAATGAAATTATCTAAAATAAAAATAATTTAATTATATATATATATCATGATGAGTCAACTGTGGATATATGTTTCCGTAGATTTAATATATTTACTGAAAATAACATTTTTTTGTTTGGTTTGAATCCAGTATTTAAAAATGATTTTAAGCGTTTAATACAAATTGATTTCTGTGAAATTAATTTAGTCGAGATTTGAGAGCTGCATATCATTCGATATAAAATCTTTATATCATTCAATGCAACTTTAAATGATGATATTGAATTATCGGAACGACCTTTGAAAATTGAATTTAAAGTCTAGGAAAATCAAGTCATAAGAATGTTCAGATGTTCACAAACGAGAAGATATTTAATTTGATCACATAACTTTTTTGAGAAGTTTAAAAGTTACTCTTCACCATAACTATAGAGTCAGTGTGTTGATTAGATTTTAATGACATTAACTAAGTTTTTTTTTTAATATTTTGAACTTGGTTAGTTCAGCTGACCATGATGCTATCAATCCATCTTCATAAATGAGTTTTTAATTGGTATCATCAATTCATCTCTGAATTTTTATGTACTGTACTATAATGACTATAAGTTTCACGCCATCATTTCTCTTCCTAAGCGGAGTTATATCCCTGTTCACATATGACAATAAAAAGTACGTATGGAGGTGAGAATATTTAAGGTAGGAAAAATTAAAGAAATAATTAAAAGATATAATCACTAGAATATAATAAGTTCAGTCATAAATTATTTTCCATGCCGTTGTCAATTTTATTCTTCAAAAAATAAAGTACAATTACATTACATTCAATTATATATTCGCTATTACTTACATGCGTTCTGCACTAACTGAAGCAAAAATTGAATGTGTTTCCGTTCGGCATTCATACAGATAAAGTAAAGTTTTGTGTCATAAATGATTTCCGTTTTTTTTTTTCAAAGTAAAATTTCAATTTATTCAATAATATATTCATCATAATTGGCTATGACCATTTATCAACCTGCTCCTCGATATATTTAGAGTTCTGATGTCAAAATGATTTCGTTGAAGTGTTGCATCTGGTTTTCGTAATACAAGGGTGTCCCTAAAGTATCGACACCTAAGTAAAAATGCTCAGGGAATTTTGGATAAAGTGTTGGTTGGATCCAGTTATTTGACCCGAAGAATTGTCCGTTCAATGCCTGTCTACTGCAGTGATGAACAAAAACTTGGGGAGTTCAGTTAAAGAGAGATAACTGAGACATCTGGAAGAGGAATGGCGCGTGGAATTAGAACAATCTACACCGGTTGACGATATAGACGGTACAGTTCGAAATTCCAATCATCTGAGTGTACAACGGCCGAAACGTCGTGAATATAGAAACAAAGATGAGGGCCACAGTCCGAGCAATGTAAAGAGTGGAAATAATTGTTATACGTCATCTCAGAAATATAGACAGATATTGAAGAAGTCCGGAGCGTACAAGGGCTAGAACGTCGTGATTATGGCAACAAATATGAGAACAGTCTGAGCAATGTAAATAGTGAAAATAATTGCAATAGTCCATTCCAGAAATATAGACTGATATGGTTAAAATTCTCATTTTCAAGGCATCAAATTTCAACATTTGAAATTGAAATATTAACAAATAACATCTTCAGTATGATTTCCATCATTTGTGATGCCAAGATTGAATTCGATACTTTTACTCCACATCGCCGTTAGTTGTAACACATTCACTCTTTGTGTCTTCAATCAAGTGTGTTGCATTTGTAATATTCCTAGAGTACACCTTCGCCTTTAGCATACCCCAGAAGAAATTAATTATTTCTTCTTTCGACAAAACAATGTTTTATTTGTGGAGGTAAAACAAATATAGTCATTGAGATTTCCTATGAGACAAGATTCTAGGAACACCCAGTAGACTTTTGTGTCAACGAGAATCTCATCAATCGATATAAAATAAATCAACTAATACAGTGTATCACAAAAAATTGACATCAATTAAAAGGTGAATATCTAAAGGAATAATAATCGAGCTGCACTTCGATTCATATTGAGAAAAAATCCGCAGCTGCGGTTGCGAAAAAGTATTTTGAGGCGATCGTAAATGACAATAATTGGTTTCTGCAAAATTAGGTGAACATAGAGGGTTGATTGGAACAGAGTTCCAACATGTTTTTCTTGTCTAATTCTTGTATGAATCTTTGTATTATCATTGAGAACAACATTTCTATTGTCGAAAGTAGGGCGATTTTTGAGCAAACCATTATAAAGATTTTGCAGTAGTTAGACATATCAATGTACGTTTAAAGATCCATTGCCTTTTTTAATTCTAAATGCATAATATATCAACGATGACAACACATGCAGGAATTCATCTTTCTTCCATGAGATCATTTGTGGAGATTTATTCATGTCAATCGACTGGACTGATGATATTATTTAGGAAACAACCTAATCGTTTGAGATTTAACTTACATTTCACTGTATAGATTTGTATCATATATTCATTTTTGTTTCTGTTTAAATATTACGTCTTTAACCATATGAGCCCTACGTTCCTGAATAATTTAACACTTCTCCCTGTGTTCTTGAGTCAAAATTCCAAAATAATTCTATGTAATGTTTTTCGGTATTTATAAAAATAGTTACGAATTACCCTCCGTTCAACTGGTGGCTGGGCATTAATCATTTTTCTCTACCACCGGAAAATGGTGGTCAGGGCTCAAAGGGTTAAGAATATTAACCCTTTGAGCCCTCGGTTCCTGAAAATATTTAATCCTTTAGCTCCTGAGTCAAAATTCCCCAGTAACTGGTATGTAATTTTTCACAGTAGATATAAAAATAGTTACAAGTGTTTACCCACCGTTCAACTGGTGGCTGGGTATTAAGTCATTTTTCTCTACCACCCGTAAAGCGGTGGTCAGGGCTCAAAGTGTTAATCGTTTAAAATTTCTGACTTTCTTCATTCTGGCCTCTCTACTTTGTAGCTTGGGTCTTGGGTTGACCTTGAATTTTGCCGTTAAAAATAAAATTTTATGAAAAACCCAGACGACATACATTTAACGGATGTCAGAATTTGTTGAAAAATACATCCCTACCCATCCCTAATCATAACCATGCTTTCTATTGTAACTATTAACTGATACATCGAAAACTGAAATTGAACAAGCTAGCACCCCTTGTCTAGATGAGTGTATTTCTCTGAATGCTTGGAAAGACACAGTTATGAATATTTGCCGTGCCTTTAAAACAGTAAATCTAAAAAAAAATAAGTTTCTCCAAAATTCGCTTGACGAGGAAATTGAACTAATGTCTTTAATTTAATAACAACATTAAATTCGAAGCATTTAGCTTCCATTCTTGAAAAATGGTTATTACTGTGTAGCGAAAAAAATCATATTTTAAATCAGTTTATATATATATATATATATATATATATATATATATATATATATATATATATATATATATATATATATATATATATATATATATATATATATATATATATATTTAAAGACACATGTCATGATAAAACCCACAGTGAGCCGGTAAGTTAAATTTTTCTTTTTGTTTTATTCATATTTTCATTTTACAGATGTATTTTATTTATATCTGAATTTTTACATATACCAATATATATATATATATATATATATATATATATATATATATATATATATATATATATATATATATATATATATACTGTAATACAAAAATTTTATATCACTGCAGTATTAGCATGGGATGAACTTGACAGAAGAGAGAAAAAAATGAAAAAAGTATTCAAATATTCACTGAAGTAAGAATCGAATCAGTTATCAAACTTATAATTTTGAAAGGTTTTGCAAGTTATGCCAAACAATTGTGCTGCTGTAGTCAATGCTAAATCAGGATATTTTGATGAGTGCAAAATTTTATTATAAATTTTTTTTTTCTTTTGAACATGTTATAATAATTTTCTCTTATTTTCGCAACTAATTTTGGGGTCATTTTTAGAAATATTAGCTATGCTGACCTTAAACTTTAGAAATGTATTATATATATATATATATATATATATATATATATATATATATATATATATATATATATATCATGTATGTATGTATTTAAGGAAGAGGTTATAGTTGTTCCAATGAGGGAAAAGTGCATATTATAAATGAAGAGAGATACCGCCAAGTTTTTTGTTATAATGGGCATTTTTTGCATATATATTATATATATATATATATAGAGAGAGAGAGAGATAGAGAGAGATAGAGAGAGAGAGATAGATAGATTGAGAGAGATAGATAGATAGAGGGAGAGATAGAGATAGATAGATTGAGAGAGATAGA
>OZ038505.1:6721957-6746957 GCA_964036315.1 Acanthosepion esculentum
TATATATATATTCATATATATATATATATATATATATATATATATATATTCATATATATATATATATATATATATATATATATATATATTTATATATATATATATATATATATATATTCATATATATATATATATATATTCATATATATATATATATATATATATATATATATATATATTCATATATATATATATATATATATATTCATATATATATATATTCATATATATATATATATATATATATATTCATATATATATATATTCATATATATATATATATATTCATATATATATATATATATATATTCATATATATATATATATATATATTCATATATATATATATATATATATATATATATATATTCATATATATATATATATATATATATATATATATATTCATATATATATATATATATATATATATATATATATATATTCATATATATATATATATATATATTCATATATATATATATATATATTCATATATATATATATATATATCCATATATATATATATATATATATTCATATATATATATATATATATATCCATATATATATATATATATATTCATATATATATATATATATATATTCATATATATATATATATATATATATTCATATATATATATATATATATTCATATATATATATATATATTCATATATATATATATATATATTCATATATATATATATATATATTCATATATATATATATATATTCATATATATATATATATATATATTCATATATATATATATATATATATTCATATATATATATATATATATATATATATATATATATATATATATATATATTCATATATATATATATATATATATATATATATTCATATATATATATATATATATATATATATATTCATATATATATATATATATATTCATATATATATATATATATATATATATATATTTATATATATATATATATATATATATTCATATATATATATATATATATATATATATTCATATATATATATATATATATATATATATTCATATATATATATATATATATATATATATATATTTATATATATATATATATATTCATATATATATATATATATATATATATATATATATATTCATATATATATATATATATTCATATATATATATATATATTCATATATATATATATATATATTCATATATATATATATATATTCATATATATATATATATATATTCATATATATATATATATATATATATATATATATTCATATATATATATATATATATTCATATATATATATATATATTCATATATATATATATATATATTCATATATATATATATATATTCATATATATATATATATATATTCATATATATATATATATATATATATATTCATATATATATATATATATATTCATATATATATATATATATATATATTCATATATATATATATATATATTCATATATATATATATATATATTCATATATATATATATATATATATTCATATATATATATATATATTCATATATATATATATATATTCATATATATATATATATATATTCATATATATATATATATATATTCATATATATATATATATATATATTCATATATATATATATATATTCATATATATATATATATATATATATGAATATATATATATATATATATTCATATATATATATATATATATTCATATATATATATATATATATTCATATATATATATATATATTCATATATATATATATATATTCATATATATATATATATTTATATATATATATATATATATATTTATATATATATATATATATATATTTATATATATATATATATATATATTTATATATATATATATATATATATTTATATATATATATATATATATATATATATATTTATATATATATATATATATATATTTATATATATATATATATATATATTTATATATATATATATATATATTTATATATATATATATATATATTTATATATATATATATATTTATACATTTATATATTTATATATATATATATATATTTATATATATATATATATATATATATTTATATATATATATATATATATTTATATATATATATATATATATATTTATATATATATATATATTTATACATTTATATATTTATATATATATATATATATTTATATATATATATATATATATATTCATATATATATATATATATATATATATATATATGCCCAGACGATATTTTGTGGAACACTTAAGAAGATAGGTATTTGAAAATCAGTGACTTAATTATTGTATATCCCAATCGTAGTTTGCATCGTGAAATCTTCCTCTTGCTGACAGCCATACATTTCTTAAAGTTGATGTTTAGCACTTTCGTCTCGCCTTTCTTCACTACCTTTTGTAGCAGTTTCTGTTGTTTTATCTATGTGTTTGCTAACAATACTGTGTCATGTATATTAGCTTATGTTACTAGTATTTTGGGCCGCAAATAATGATTCCTGGCAGAACTTAGAAACATTAGAAAGCGTACCGAAAAGTTCCGCAAAATCGTTCCTCCTATATTGCAACATTGAAACACAAAGGCGCATTGAGATAGCGAACGATAACTTCCAAAATTTAACCAAAGTTTTAAGAGACAGGACAGTTTCGATAGAAACAAAGAAAAGATTACAGACCTTTTATAACGTATTTCATTCTGCTATATGGCAGTAAATCCTGAACAATCTTCTCACAGATTTTAAGCAAGGGAAATGTAGTTCTACAGAAGGCTGCTTGTAATCCTATGGACTAACAGCTTCTTCCCTTGCACTTCCTGACAGCAGAACTCCCTTCCTCTTACTTGCTTCCCTGATAACTATAATATTCAAAAAATTAAATGTAATGTCAATCGACATCTTTTTATCGCAGTCCCCGTTCATTTCTCTTAATTTCACTCTCTGTAACCCCCGGCGTGCTAGTGGCATTCCCGCTTGTTTGGGGATTAAATGCTTGAAAGAAATGTGGGCAGTGAGGATGCTTGAAGTAAAATTGGAAAAAAAAGGATACGTATGTAATTGAACTGAGGAAAGAGAGATTGGAAAATTTGACACACATGATAATGTGAAGTAAATATAGACAAAGAGAAGCAGTGAGTAACCTGCATAAAGTGCTTGCGTTGATGAATGGTAGATCAGGGACAAGGAGTGATAGTGAGAAAAGAAAAGGTGGTAAATGCTAAAAATGATAAGAGGTTGAAACAAAAACAATGAACATGACACATATAAGAAGAAGAAATGAAGAATAAATGTATGATATATTAGAAAAATAAATAAAAAAAAGAGATGCCGAAAGACGCAGAATACGATGTATCACAAAATAGATGATAAAATAATAACAAGTGAAATGACAGATGATGATGATGATGATGATGATGATGATGAAGGGGATATATCAGAAGAAATAAGAAAAATAGAAATGTTGGAAGAAGAAGAAGAAGAACAAGAAGAAGAACAAGAAGAATTAGAAGAAGAATGAGATGTATCAGAAGAAATAAGAGAAGAAAAGATGAAAAATGGAATATACCAGAAGAAATAAGAAAAAATAAAGGTCAGAAGAAGAAGAAGAAGAAAAAGAGGAAGAATGGGATATATTAGAAGAAATAAGAAAAAATAGAGATGTTAGAAGAAGAAGAAGGACAAGAAGAAGAAGAAGAAGAAGAAGAAGAAGAAGAATGCAATGCATCATTAAAAAAAAAGATAAAATCCGATGAAAAAGAAAATTGTTGGAAAAAGAAATATATGAAGCAGATCAACACCAAGGAAATAAAGAAAAATAGCAACGTAGAAAAAAACGTAGTAAAAGAGGTTACATAGTAATTTTGAAATAAGAATAATAAAAGAGGAGAAAAATAAAAAAGAAGGAAAAAACAAAGAAATAGGTGAAGATGCAGAAGAACAGAAGGAGAAAAGGAAAGTGATGAAAAGAAGAAAAAGGTGAAAAAGAAAAAAAGAAGAAGAAATAGGAGAAGAATATACTTCCAATTTGTATCCACATTCGTATCGATTCTGATGAATACATTCGGATTTCTACAAAAGTAATATAGCGAGAAGAACTGCTCTTGAATAAGACTTTTAGGCACAAGATAATCAAATATCCCAGATGAGCATTCTCCATCGAATGAAATACCATCTGATATTAATATATTAATCATAAAAAAATATTTCAAAAATATAGTGTCATTGACAAATTTATGATATTTTAATTACGTCTACTTCACCTATATATTTAATAAAATATATCATATGTTGGTCGTTCATACTAATCTTCTAAAGTGTTCTTTTTACAATCAGTTTTGATGTGCTGTCTGCGTCCATACAGAATTCGATAATCTCCAAGAACACGACAGACACCCGAGGAAAACGAAGAGTATAGCGCTAATGTTTTATGGGAGGAAAAATCCAAATTATACATCAGTCATAGCTACATCCAAAAAAGAACAGTTACGGGATCGCAAATAATTTAGACGTCGATGGCTGAACATACCTGGGAGACCCGGGGTCTATATTGGTAAGCATTTGACTAAGAGGATATGTTATAAGGTTTACATTAATAAGACTACAGAATGTAAGAAAATTACATTAATCTCGTAGTACACAATGTGAGAAAAATCAACAATAAAAAATCAATCAATATGACGAATTACATCAGTAAAAGTAAATGTGCAACATAAAGAGATGTTAAAATAATAATACAAGAAAAGGTGCCAATGTTTAGAGAAAAAAGTTAGGAAGTTACATTTTTTTTTTTTTTTTTTTTAAGCGTATCACCCCGAGCAAGGCCGGTGGCCATTATCACGCAAGGGGTTACAGAAGGGTTGGAGGAAGAGCAGATAGGAGTGGTAAAGGAAGGGATATGGAGAAAGAGAAGGACGGAGGGCCGATCGAGGTAGGGAGGTTACGGGAGATATAGAGCGAGAGCAGATAGGAATGGAAGATGTCAGGAAGTGGATAGATCAAGGCAACTGGAGATGACGATTGACGCTACACTTAAACCGTTGGAGATTGTATTTGTCAGGGAAACAGTAATAGGGAAGGGAGTTCCATAGGCGAGATGTGCGAGACATGAAGCTATTGAAGTAGAAAAGACGTCTACACCTAACAGTTTCAACGGTGAAGAGGTGGGAACGGGATGCCAGCCTCGTAGGACGCTTGAATTCACGAGGCTTAGGGACAAGCGAAAGCAACTCCTCAGAGCAATTACCGTGGAAGTACTTGTAGAAAAGGCAGAGTGATGCAACATTGCGTCTGTGAGAGAGCGACTGCAGACGAGATGACAGATCAGGGCCAATCACATTGCATCTCCGTCTCTGGATCTTATCAAGAACCCCGAGGCAACACGCAGGGGCCCCAGACCATAAATGGCAGCAATACTCCATGCAAGGTCGACATACCGGCGATGCTATCGTTTTGGGTAGAATTTGGGGTGTAAATAAGTAGAAACCACGTGCTTTGATCTTGTGGTTTATTGTACCGATTTTACATTCTTATTTAACTACTAGCGAAAGTAGGTTTAGTACATTAATGACTGTCAGCAAGGACATTAGAACAAATGTGACTACAACAAATGAGACGACATTAGAATAGTTTAAGCGATACCATTTTTGGCGATACCATTTTCAGCGATGCCATTTTCTCCGTTACTCTATACTATGGCAAGAATTTAGTTATAAACATAAATGACAATAGGAAAACTGTAATAGTTACCGACGCGTTTCGTCCAATGTGGACTTTCTCAAGGCAAAAAACGAAATGAATTTATTTAAACAAAGTAACTAATAATAACAAAAAACAAAATGTCCTTAGCAACTGGAAGAATTTAGAGAAAGCTATTTGCATACTGAAAATTACGTCAATTACTGTCACGTGTGGAGATATTGTTATTATTGCTGTGTTGACGGATTCAACCATTTTCTTTTGATTTCACGATACAGTTCTGCACGTTTGTTTGGGAGAGTAGTAATTCTGTTAAGAAAGGTGATTACTTTTAGGGAAAAATCCTGGGCGTAGATTAATATTTGGATAATATTCAATGGTGGCACTCTCGACGATTTTCCTTCTGAGTGAGTTATTTTCTTTTTTTATGAGTGTAACATTTTTAAATTAAAATTTTGGATGAATTTATTTCTATGTATGTCTAGTTCATCAGCTAAGTTGTTTTTTGTGAGGTCTCTTTTGTGCTCATAAATGTGTTTTTTAAATTTCTACTTGTTTCGGCAACATATTGTGAGGAACAGTTTTGGCAATTTATTTTATAAATGGATGCTTCAGAAATATTATTGCTATGTGAATTTAGACGAATTTAATTCCTATTTCTTCTGACCTCATTTCACACAGGTTTCGACCATGGTATTCTTAGCATTCGCCTGTATACACGAAAGAGAAGTAAATAAAGAGAAAAAGCTTTTCTGGGATACTGGCAATTAACTGACAGTGTACTTCTACTGGTATTGCAAGGTGAATCATTTAATATCGCCATCA
This sequence comes from Acanthosepion esculentum, assembly GCA_964036315.1. Lineage (NCBI taxonomy): Eukaryota > Metazoa > Mollusca > Cephalopoda > Sepiida > Sepiidae > Acanthosepion > Acanthosepion esculentum. The sequence continues at coordinate 6,728,506 of OZ038505.1, forward strand.
TAATAAGAGTGCCCAGTAAAAAAAAAAGCGACAAATTTATTATCATTGTTTTATCATTCAGGAATAACTGACCTTGAATAGATTTCTTGAATATTGATGACCTTGAATAATCATTCAACACTCGCGTAATTACTTAACTGATTGTTTCTTTCATTATTGGTTAATTGCTGGACAATAAAGTTTATTTGCAGACAACTTCCGTCTTTTGTTCGGCCCTTCTCGTATGGCTAAACAATTCACTGATTTTGAGCGTCAAATTATCGTACTTTTCAAAGAAGAAAATCCGATGTGGGTATTGACGAAATGTGCAGAAATTCTTCCTGAATTTTTCAGTCACATCAGTCATCAGTTTTCAAAGGTTGTCATGCCTCTTTCTGAATTAAACTTTTCTTTTTGGTTTTGACTAAACACACTGTAGTAAACGCGGAAACGTGATAAGTACTTAATACAAGAGATAATGCCAAACTCCAGTAAAATAAAGGAAGTTACTGAAATTAAAAATAAATTTAAACGAAATAAACGAAAAAAACTATAAGGAAAGAATTCTTTTAAAAAAATCGATTTTCAAATTAAAAATAAAGCGAATTGAATAAAAGACAGCAAAATATATGTGAATTGATTATGGGAATGTCGAAGAAGGGAAATATTTTAAAATGGTAAACATAACATGGAGAATAGCATAAAGGAATCTGAAGAACTAAATGTGTGAGAGAATTGAGGAATGAATTAAAAATGGACGTGAAGCTAAAAGCAAGAAACAAAAGCTAGGGTACGAAAGCTGAAAGTAAAAAAAAAGAATTAAATAAATGGTGGAAACTAGAAAAAAAAAGAAACCAAAGGCAGAAACCAAGGCAAAGAGAAGGAAGGAAAGAAATTAAACTAAGCCATAAATATTAAAGTATGGATTAAGTAAAATAAATGCATCAAATATTTTCTGTAACGAAATTGTCAATCAAAATGTCTTCATGGATTGTTTTCTAAAAAAAAAATGTTATCGATTTCTACAGAGTGACATCTTCATTCGTCAATCGGAATGAAAACACGTTAAGCTTACTGGAGCCATCCGTTGGCATAGCAACGCTGGCACATGGATAGGGTCCTTAGAAATAGATAAATAAGACTATGAATAATTATTGTGCAGCAAAATAAATGTTAGCGAATGAGAATATTTTTTTTAATGCCAAAATGAAAAATAAAACTCAATAAAATCGGGATAAGAGCCTTAAAAAATAAAATATGGCGAGCGTGGCAAGAATCGCCCTTTGGGAACAAATCTAAGCTTTTTCTACTTATTAATGAAGTTGTCTGTTATTCTTCCATTTCTTTCCTTCCTTCCTTCCTTCTTTCTTTCTTTCTTTGTTCTCCCCATCTTTATCTATACTAAATTAATATGCCTTTCTTCTTTCCTTTCTTTCTTTCTTTCTTTCTTTCTTTATCTACTCTAAATTAATGTCGCGTTTATTTATTTATTTCCTTTTTCTTCTCCATTTTTATCTATACAAAATTAATGTAACTTTTATGTCTTTCTTTCCTTCTTCCTTTCTTCTTTCTTTCTTTCTTTCGTTCGTTCCTTCTTTCTTTTTATCTTTCTTCGTGACCTTTGTCTATTGTACAATAATTTACCTTTCTGTCTTTATCTGATTTCTTTTTTTATTTGTTTTCATTCCTCCCTCCCCTCTAATATTTATCTGGCTAAAATCTAATTTTCAATCAGATTCAATCACTAACTTTCTCTTATGCACACGCATTTTCAGACAGGCAGAAACATCACATAGCCTCGTGTGTGTGGATGTGTGTGTGTGTATGTATGTGTGTGTGTGTGTGTGTGTGTGTGTGTGTGTGTGTGTGTGTGTGTGTAAAAGGGCAACAGAAATAAAGACAAAAGGAAAATTTATCTTAGCCGACGCGTTTCGTCCTCTGAGGGATTTCATCAAGGCAATTGTAAGACATTTAGTTTTAGACAAGTATTTATATGCAAGAGCAAAACTGTTGTTAGTTATTCAAAATTTTGGTTACAGGACGGGTCATGAATATTCATCAGGTTAGCGTAAATGTTAGCGAATTTCCCGGACGTGAGGTGATACTATTCAATGCATAATAAACCGAAGTGAGTAAGAGATTTTTAAATACTTCTATTTGCCATGATAATGTCCCTGAAAGGAGGAAACGCGTCGGCTAATACATATATATTAGTTAGTTGTTAGGTATTCATCAACTTTTTACCAATTTTTTTCGTTTTTGATACAACTCGAGACCGTTATGTGTCTCCCAATAAATTTTACCATTATTGTGTTGTATCTTGCTTTCTTTTTTCTCCAAATGATTTCTTCATATTCACTTGCAGAAGAAAATAACTACAGTACGAGGCAAAACAATGAACGCACCCATAGAAACACGGTTTTTTAAAATTTTTATCAAGAAAGTGAGTAATGGAATTGATTTATTAATACAGACTGTTAATACAAGTATTCCTGGCATTCTATAGACTAAATTCTTTAGTAAGTCAACGTCCTTCGCCAAATTTTTCCAGCATTTAATTCGCGAAAAAAACCATCTACGGTGATAGCTTTCCTATTATCTGTACACTTGTTCATTTTCGCCCAAAGGTTTTCAGTTGGGTTACGGTCAGGACTCACTTACTAAAGAATTTAATCTATCGCATGCCCCGAAGAATTAAGGCCGTTAACAAAGCAAAATTTTACACCAAATAATACAAAATCATTTTTTGACTTGTATAATGTACATATGTACGCATGTATTAATATCCTGTCTTAATAAACGACTTTTATTACATACTTGCCTTGGTAAAAATACAAAAATCGACTTTCTACGTTTGCGTCCATTATTTTGCCTCGTTCAGTCCATATTGCTTTCATCACTAGACTTTTTGCGTCTTTCCAGCATCCCATATTAGATTATCTATTGAACACTCGAATCTTCTATCCCAATGTCTTTTGGTTAATAACTTTTCTGTATATACCCGTTGAAATCATTTTAATGCACTATTCTGTGTCCTACACCGTTTCTGATCTTCAGCAATGATCATTCTAATGTCGTCAGTTCTCCTGGTGAGCATCTCCCTGTGCCTACATTTTCTCAGGTTTTCTACTGACTGACTTGAAATGGAGCGACTACATCGAATCAATAGCTGCATCTACTGCAAGGAAAGTTAAGTCGTTGTGTCGTCCCAGAATATTTCTCTCGTTTGCAATACATCTTGCATATTTACAAATCTATAATTCGTCCGTGCATTGAATACTGCTGCCACATCCGGTCTTTTGCTGCTGTCATTCTTCTCGAGATTCTTGACCAACTCCAAAGAAGTAATGTGATCGATCTTGACTTGGCATCTCGACGTTAGTCACTTTCTCTCCGACGTGGTGTAGCGTGGCTTCCATCTATATTTTCTACAAATGTTTTCATGTCAAGTGCTCTGAAAAAACTTTTAGTCTTATGCCCCAACCACATGAATGTAAGCGCGCTATTAGATCTAGGTCCAACACGTTTACTGTAGAAATAGCTAAATGTAACCATCACATCTACTCCAACAGTTTATTTTCACGCACTTGCCGCCTGTGGATCTCTCATCATTTTACTTGCTCCCCTGATAACTACAATCTTCAATTATCATCTTCTGTCATCTTGAATTACGTCCAGTTTTTGCTCTTTCGTCAATCCACCCTATTCTTTTCTGTTTCTTTCCCTCCCAGTAACGCCCTTCGTAGTAGTCGCATCTCCGCCTTTCTTGCTTTTTCGTCTTTCTGTGGGTGCGTTCATTTTTTTGCCTCGTACTGCCCATTTCCCATTCATCACTACACTTTTTGCCCATTTCCAGCATCCCGTATTAGATTATATATTGAACACTTGAATCTTCTATTTCGATGTCTTTTGGTTAATCGCGGTATACGTCCGTTGAAACCATTTTAATGCACTATTCTGTGTCCTACGCCGTTTCTGATCTTCCAACGTCATCGGTTCTCCTGGAGAGCAAACTCACTGCGCCTACTTGGAAAAAAATCGCAGTTGGAGATAGACAAGAAGTACGGCATGTAGCAACATCAGCACGGCAAAAGGCACTCATTTAAAGGCAAGGAAGGGCAAACATATTTTAAGTCAAGTGATAGCGCTTGCTGTAAGAGTCGTACGATTTTTAAATCAAGCACGGGCAACGCCTAGCCATGCTGCTAGTAGTTGTATAAGTCTGATGAAATCATTTTTAATGTACTATTCTGTGTCCTACGCCGTTTCTGATCTTCCGATGTCATCGGTTCTGCTGGAGAGCAACTCACTGCGCCTACTTGGCCTCAGGTTTCCATTTCTTTAAGCTTTTCACCCCAAGCAAGACGGGAGTGCCACTTGCACGCAAGGGGTTTATAGAAAGTTGGAGCAAGTGTAAAGAGGCGTGATAGAAGATTGAATGAAGAGAATGACGGGGAATAAAGCAATACATCTGGAGATGTCTATTGACATTGCATTTGTATAGTAGATTATAGCTATCAGGGGAGCAAGTAAGTGGAAAGGAGTTCCACAGATGGGACATGAAGCTATTGGGGTACAAGTGACGGCTACATTTAACAGTTTCGACAGTGAAAGGGTGGGACTGAGATGCCGGCCTAGTAGCACGTTTAAATTCATGCAGTTTCGGAACTATCGAACGTAGCTCGTTTGATCAGTTACCCTGAAAGTATTTGTAGAAAAGAAAGAAGGAGTCGACGGCACGTCTGTGAGAGAGCGAGTGTAAACGATATTCCCGTGTAAGTCCCTTCCTCTTACTTGATTCTCTGATAGATGTAATCTACAACTATTAAAATGCAATGCCAATAGACATCACAAGATGCCTTGATTTTTTCCCTGTCCTTCTCTTCATCGTTTCTTCTAGTGATTTTAAAAACTTTTTTATGCATCTTTGTCTGCGTGCTGTAACAATTTAAACCTTATTGTTAAGTCTGCATTCACTTCCGAACTGTCTGGCTTTTAATTTTGGATTGTATATCGAAACTCTTTCAATCTTTCTTTCATGTGTCTTCATTGCGTTCTGTGATTTTCCGACATTCTTTGCCTTACTTCTGGTAGTAGCAAAAATCATTTGATTGATTGAGTGTTGTTTCTGGAAATTTCCAGACGGCCAAATATCTCTGGTTGGTACATCTTTCCTTTCAAAGTCACAACCCTCGTCTTTGTTTCTGCAGAAATTTTAGCTATGATGTAAGCGTAAAAATGCAAGCCAATGTTCAAGTAAAATGAATTACCAAGGCAGCTTGTATGATATTAATAAGATTCCTACTTATTATTTTGCATATAATCATAACTCCATCATCACAGATCTTTCTTGTTTCTAGTAGTTTTGCATAGGCGTTTTCCTCAGTTTCAAGATGCTTAAAATGGGTTAACTTGTTATACGAATTTACAAAAAGTAAGTTACTTATTTTTTAATCCGCAACGTCTACAGACCCGACTGATAAAGCAAACTGCGAAGTAATCTTTACTTCTAAATAAAATAAATGTGTGCAATCATTTTATATATTTAGCCCGCCAGTGTTACCGTAAATTAATAAGGTGAACTTAGAAGTGAAACAAGGACAAATGTATTTAGCGCACAGTGAGAATCAAACAAACTACTCAGTCATGAGGGACCTAACGAGACAAACTTGCTACCAATTATAGCACGACTAGGTGACCAATGCAAATGATTATAAATCAGGCTAGCTGACTTTATCCACGAAAGACCCACACATGAGCACAAACATCATACTATCTAAGTTTCCAATCAGCAGAAAGATTACCCTTGAGAAATCAGTTTTAAAATACAGAATTACATACTTTATTGTTTCTCTTTGTCATATTATCTTTTCAATAGGCAGTTTAAATTTTCATCATATTTCTCGAAATATTTTTGGAGTTCTACCCAATTTTTTTACATTTTCGTCTTTCTGTGGGTGAGTTCATTATTTTGCCTCTTACTGTACATTTCCCATTCATCACTACACTTTTTGCCCATTTCCAGCATCCCATATTAGATTATATATTGAACACTTGAATCTTCTATTTCGATGTCTTCTGGTTAATCTCTATAATATAAAAGGCAGGATGTGTGTGTGTGTGTGTGTGTGTGTGTGTGTGTGTGTGTGTGTGCGTGTGTGTAACGAATGCACGGCCTCAATTTTCGACGGATTTGCACCAAAATTTACATGCACATGCTCAAGATTAGTTAAACGGTCAAGACCGACGTTGCATTTCCCAACTCCCATCGATAGTGGAAATAATCGGCAGTTTTCATGTAGTTTGCGGCCATTTTCTACTGGCCAGAGTGAGAGCCTATAGCTGGCTGCCACGAATAGACAGGAAGATTCTATTGGCCAGCGTGAGAGCCAATAGCTGACCGACACGAATGTTAACTAGCATGCTAGCATGTAAAAAGACCGATAGCTGCATTCGTCACAAGTGGGACAAATTTAAATCTGCATGACACTTTATTCCAATTGGCTCAATCGCTTGCTTAAACTCAACGGTGATTCTGATTCCGCAGAACTGGGTTGGGTGTGAAAAAGTATTTGTTGTTAACATTCTTTTTTCATTCGGTTTTTCCAGTTACGAGTCATTTTTTTAAAGCTGATCGTTTTGTGTTCATTTTGTTGAGTTCTTTTTTCGTAACAGATTTAATGTTTAGTATAGATCTTAGAAAAAAGTCGCAGTATGGGATAGGCAAGAATTAAGGCATGTAGCAACATCAGCACGGAAAAGGGCTTCCTTTAAAGGCAAGGAAGGGCCAAAATATTTTAAGTCAAGTGATAGCGATTGCTGTATGAGTCGTACGATTTTTGAATCAAGCACCGGCAATGCCGGACCATGCTGCTAGTAGCTATATAAGTCTGTTGAAATCATTTTTAATGTACTATTCTGTTTCCTACGCCGTTTCTGATCTTCCGATGTCATCTGTTCCGCTGGAGAGCAACTCACTGCGCCTACTTGGCCTCAGGTTTCCATTTCTTTAAGCTTTTCACCCCAAGCAAGACGGGAGTACCACTAGCACGCAAGGGGTTTATAGAAAGTTGGAGCAAGTGTAAAGAGGCGTGATAGAAGATTGAATGAAGAGAATGACGGGGAATAAAGCAATACATCTGGAGATGTCTATTGACATTGCATTTGTATAGTAGATTATAGCTATCAGGGGAGCAAGTAAGTGGAAAGGAGTTCCACAGATGAGACATAAAGCTATTGGGGTACAAGTGACGGCTATATTTAACAGTTTCGACAGTGAAAGGGTGGGACTGAGATGCCGGCCTAGTAGCACGTTTAAATTCATGCAGTTTCGGAACTATCGAACGTAGCTCGTTTGATCAGTTACCCTGAAAGTATTTGTAGAAAAGAAAGAGGGAGTCGACGGCACGTCTGTGAGAGAGCGAGTGTAAACGATATTCCCGTGTAAGTCCCTTCCTCTTACTTGCTTATCTGATAGATGTAATCTACAACTATTAAAATGCAATGCCAATAGACATCACAAGATGCCTTGATTTATTCCCTGTCCTTCTCTTCATCGTTTCCTCTACTGATTTTAAAAACTTTTTATGAATCGTTTTGTCTGTCGCTATTTTTCCTGGGAACCATTCAGAAGTGTTCTTATCTTTTGTTCCACCAGGATTAGCCGTTATTTCTTGGACTCGACACGTTACTTTTCATTTTATTTTCCCTGTTCTTAATCTAAGAATGAATTTATATATCAGAAATTTTTTCTTTTAATCTTTACCTCGTCAAGTAAAGAGCATATCATTGTCTATACTCATTATATTAATTATCACCAATTCCTACCACCTTCTGTCGCATTAATTTCACATAACTGGCTCAATCTTTGAATTTTGACCGTGACTCTCTACCTTGAGTGTCTTTCGAGCATTGAATTCCTTTATACAGAATTAAATAATTCAAAAAATAACTTATATTATTTACATTATTCTGACGGTTATCCTCACCTTCATTGTCATATTCACAAAATTTCGGCCGTTTTACGTTCTGTCCTAGTTCAGGTGATTGGAATTTCGAACCGAACCGTTTATTTCCTCCACCGGGGTAGATGAGGATACAGTTTGAATAATGTAAATAAGTTAAGTAATCATAATATCACATCTCAGAGATATAGACAAATGTCAAAAATTTAAATCTTCTTATGTCGCTTATGCTTTTACTTCCCTCTGTCACTCTTATCTCGATTCAAAGTTTTCCAATTAAAAGCATTATGATTGTGTCACTTCCTGTACAAGTTTTTAACAATTTCACTTCAAGTAAGGCAGTAAATGGCAGCAAACAGCATGCATGCGCATAGGGAACAAATTCCGCAAATATACAATAATAGAAAGGGGCGTAAGGCAAGGATTCGTCTTCTCACCCGACCTGTTTAACCTATACAGCGAGACAATTCTGAGATAATAAAAAAACCTACCTGGATTTAGCATTGGCGGCCAAAATCTTAACAACATAAGATACGCAGATGACACAGTACTGACAGCAGACACGGAAATGAAATTGCAAAATCTCCTAGAAAAGGTAGCGACGGACAGGGAGAAAAAGGCACTAAAGATAAACTACAGGAAAACGGAGCGCATGGTCGTCAGTAAGAGGATGAGCTCGATCTGAAGGTAGGGAACACTAGAATCAAGCAGACGCGGAATTTTAAATACCTGGGAAGCATCTCGACAGAGGACGATAAGTGAGACATCATATTGGGTTAGCCAAGAACCCATTCCAAAAGTTGGGCAGAGTACTGCGAGACAGGAGGATATCTTTGGTAACAAAGAAAAGAATATTGAACTCTTACGTGACATCTGTCCTTCTTTACGTCAGCGAATGATGGACGATTTTCTCAAAGATGAAGAATAGATGTAGTTCTACAGAAAGATGGTAAGGAAATGATGGACCCACCGTGTGAGCAACGATGAGATCATAGATAGGTTGCAAACAAATAAGAGGCTTATACTTAACACCAGGAAGAGGCAGCTGATGTTTCTGGGAGACATAATGAGGAAGGAGGCATGGAGAATAGAGGGAAAGAGAGACAAAGGAAAACAACGTGTGACATACCTGGCGGGCTTGAACAAGTGGATGACATAACGTGGTCTTGGGGAGGTAGCAGAGGGAAGTAACATGCAAGGGATAGAAGGAGGTGGAGAGCCATGATCGCCTCCGTCCTGAAAGGATATGGCACAAAAAAGAAAAAGAAGGCAATAAACCTACTAACACTGAATGAGTTACTGTGTGTGAGAAAATATGAGATTAAGAATAATATTATTAAGTAGAGATATCAATAAAAGAGCAGGAATTAATTAGCCAGAATATAACGATTGACACTGCATTTACATTTTTGAAGATCAAAATTTGCTGAAAAGCAAAAATCGGGAAGAGAATCCCACACGCGAGAAGTGCGATAGAAGAAAACAGTTAGCGTAGATATTACGGTTGCATCTACCTACTTTAAAATAGTGAGACGTTGCTGCCAATATAGTGCTATACTTAAATTCATAAAGTCTAAGTCCTATAGAGATAATCTCAGCAGAACAATTATGATAAAACTGTTCATAGAAAAGACACAGGGAAGCTACGTTATGACGGTGGGGAAGTGACTGAACTCGAGTTGATGGCTTAAGAGTGATAACTTTGCAAATTTCATCGGATTTTATCAATAATCTCCAAAGCAGATGTGACTGCAATATTCAGTGCAGGGACAAATGGTTGACTTACAAATATGTCAGATAGAATCTGGCGGAAAAATTGTCTACTACGGCAGAGTGAACCAATATTCCTATCATTGCTCCGTCGTTATCTTTACATATGTGAAAAGAAGAATCTATTAGCAATAAATAGAATATTAAATATAGTTTTAATATTATTTGTTTCGTTTTCTAAACCTTTCCGTGTGATTTGAAGCCAAAAAAACCTTTTTAAATTTTAAGAATTTGGTTTGTTGCGGGAAATAATAATTCAGTGATACATTCTTATTAATTAACCCATAGTTGGGTGAGACGACGTGGATTCATTGCTTTCCCAAGAGTATTTGCGCGTAAGTGAATATGACGAATCTAAATGGTATTCGAACCCGTCCCTCACAATAACACTTCCAAGACATTATCCATTATTCCAAACGCACATCCAACCTGGTATTCCCAAGTAGTTACCCATCTAGAGAGTGATTAGGCTTGACGTTGCTTAACTACAGTGATCGTACAGAACAGGTGTTTCACAGTGTTGAGGCTTTAAGCCCTATACATTTGTAATTTTCTTTCTAATAGATATAAATTTCTAATACAAAAAATGCTTTATAAATAAAAATGTAGATAGTATAATTAAATACTAGAAATAGACTGACAATGCTAATTTTTCGGGGGTCGGAAGAAACACCGTTTTGTTCGTAAGCTGATTAGGTAGGCCCCCTAGAAGCCTGTGGCCTGGATAAATGCCAAAGTTGCACGATGGAGCTGCACTCTTCGAGTAATGATTTTTGAATTCAACTTCTTTGCAGGGGCTTCCTTGTCGGTAATAATGAAGAATATGCGTGAATGGAGCGGCGATGTCGACCGCAGAGTTCTAAGGCGCGAACGCCTCATTCTGCTCCCCTTTAGTAGACTTCAATTCGGACTTGCGGAAGATGAGAAGACAGAGGTATGTCATAAAAATACCTGCACCTCATACTCGAGAGGCTTTTTGGCTGCCAGCGAAATAAGTTGTCACTATTGTTCCTGTCTGTTATTACTGCGGTTACCTGACCCTAGCGGAGAGGGTCGCAAAATGAAGGAGGTTTTCTTTTGCAACCCCGGCATTCACCAACTATCTCTACATTGGGCTTTTCAATCGAATTTCTTTCGACATGATGCAATATGGCACGTTCAGACATTCCGTCAGCATCAGCTTCCTGAAGGTCGTTCGGTCCGATATCGCTGTACAAACACACAAACGCATAATATTATCTAAATCAAAATTCGCTACTCAGCGTTTCATGTAGCAATAATCACCAGTTCCACCTGATGCTTCTTGCTGCGTGAAACTCTGAGATTGCGTATTTTGGTATTTATAACATTATTATATTATAATTACGCTCTGTCTATTTCGGCATTATGCCCTCATTTTAGTTTAAATCTTAAGGTTTTAGCTTTTAGCACATCTTAAGCATTTACTATTATTTTTATTATTATAATTTGGAAGAGGGCGGCCTCATCCTTGCATCAGGGACGTCTGCAAAATGAACATGAGGGAGCTGACCGTGAACATCGAGAGGTGGGAAGATATCCGCAACGTGTGATCACGCTGCAGACGAGACTTACATCGAAGTCTCGAGCTAGGAGAGGAGAAAAGGAGTCTCGGTGCCGGGGTTAAGCGTGATCGACATAAAGAAAACAACATAGGCAACAACGAGATAGAGTGTCTTCACATACATTTGTTGCAATCGAGACCGGTGTGACCCTATACAAACATAACAGATGTTTCATTACCATCAACAGCGGAGGCATAGCACTTTGCGTGCAGATCCAGGATTCTAGAGACCGACGGATGACACACAAGCAAAAAAAAAAAAAATCGTGTGAGGCGTTTCATCCACTAATAATACATTATTGTTCTTGATGTAGAGAAATGTACAAATCGTTCTCACATATACGGGGTGTATAACAGCAAAATTTCAAATCATGTAACAGTATGATTATCAATCACACAAAAAGGTAAATATCTATAAAAAAGAACAATAAACTACAGAAGTTTCTCTTTTTTTTTCTCTTGTTTTAAGATGGACATTTAGGCATCTTGTCAAAATTTGTACTAAGAATCAATGAAAAAACGCTTTGAGATATTCACCTAAAAACAGAGCAGGTTAAAATTGTTTTGTGTCAGACACACTGATTTCCTAACCGAGCAATGCTGTAAGGAAAATATCATTCAGGCCTTCAGTAATGGTACAAGTATTCATACTCTGGTTTCCATGTTCAAAGTCCATTCAAGAACCATCAGGAGTACGGTGAATAAGTTTTAAAAAGAAGGAACAGTACAGAGGAAATCTGGACCAAGGGGTAACAACACCGAGAAGGATCATCATTTCAACTTAGAGCTAAGAAAATCGATTAGAAAAGATCCAACTCAATTTATAAGATGTTCGGCATGTAAGAGAGGAGATTCAGCTATGACAGTCCAAAGAGCAGTGGGAAAGTACTTGGAAATGAAATCGTACGTAAAATCTGGGAGACAACTTGTTACTCCAGGGCAAAATGTTAGATGGTGAGAGAGGGTGAGGATCACCTTCAATAAGTTGGAAAAAGATCCTGGAATGATATATACATATATATATATATATATATATATATATATATATATATATATATATATATATATAGTCAAACCTAATGAGCCAGACAAACCTACCAAGGTTTCACTTTGGCAGATCGTCAGGGTCAGCTGCCCTGATGATCTGCCTAAGTGAAAACACCGGTAGGTTTGTCTGGGTCATTAGGTTTGACTAGGTCTGCTCTACGTTTGTATTGAGCTCTTTAGTTAGTTAGTTATTTACTCGTATCGGGTTTTTTTCTTTGGGCCTTGAACCTGTATCTGTGCGATTATTTTCGACAGACTTTTATATTCCTAGCTCTTTCTTTTTTAATACCTGTTTTTCCCTTCGAGAATGATTTGGCTATTCAAGCATTCGAAGGTTTTTCAACACGAGTATAGTCACATATATATATATATATATATATATATATATATATATATATATATATATATATATATATATATATATATATATATATATATAGTCATCCACAGACAGACTGCTTCGCTGTATCTCATATCAGCAGTGTGGCTACAAGTCCGGTTGCCTCTAGCTAGGATCGAAACTCGACTGAATTGGCGTGAGTGAGGGATTCTACCACTTCGCCTTTGGCGCACGGCAGGGATGGAAGTGAATTTAAGCGTATTTATTTTTAGATAAACAAACGGTGACTGAGAGAACTCGATTCGATTTACCGAAGAAGACTTTATTACAATCTTTCATGAGCTTCCGAACCTTAGTTATGATTAATTAATAATGAACACATGATTTTCCTTTATGATCGAGTTCATCACGATTCCTTTGTTAAACTTAGAAATTTAACCATCTTATTGCTCAAAGTTATGTCCAATGGTGTTATGAAAACATCGAAGAATTCCAGGATTATATATTTAACAATTTGTAAGATACAACAGTTCAAAGCATAATCAAACAATTATCTAAAAATGATTCCAAAGTTAAAATCGTTCTTAGAATGAAAAAAGCTATTTCAGAGGATGAATCCTGAAATATGAGCTTTTCCCTTTTGCTTTACTCAATATTGAGTAAAGCAATTCATTACGCCTTTTGAACTTATAGATCTCCTGTTATTTAGTCGTATCCTTCATGCCATTCATTAAGTCATTTATTTATTTATTCAGTCATTCTTATGATTCTTTCCTCTTTTACTTCACATTTCTTCTTTTCAGTTTTTCCTTTTTTCTTTTTTGTTCCTTTTCTTCCACATTATACATTTCTGTTCTTAGGCCTTCCATCATTTTTGCCTTTCCTTCCTTCCTTTTCTCCTTCCTTTTTTCCTTCCTTCCTTCCTTCCTTCCTTCCTTCCCAGTTTGTGCCACTCATTCCTTCTTTCTTTTCTCTTTTTACCGTTCTTCCACATTACCTCTTTTTGCCTTATTTCGATTCGTTTAATTTTTTCTTTTTCTTTTTAATTTCTTCCGCGTCGCCTTTCTTTTCTTTCGTCTTTCATTCCTTCTATCCTTCTTTACTCTCTAACTTCCTACTTATCATTATCGTTTTACTTGTGATTTCTTCCTTCTCACATTCCTTCATTTAGTTTTCTTTTCTTCCTTTCTCTTCATTCGTTTCTTATTTTCTCTCATTATCATTCTTTTTTCTTTTCTTTTCTTTTCTCTTTCATTTCATTCTCCCTTCTTTGCTTCAATCCATCATTCCGTTTTTCTTCTTTTTTTTCCTTCCCAGGTTCTTTCATTCTTTCAGTTCTTTGTTCCACCTTCCTTCCCCCTCTGTCTCTCTTCCTACATTTCTATTCTTTAATCATTTTTTCTTTCTTTTTCCTTCCTAAGTGAATTGCTCCGTTCTTTCTTCATCATGCCTTTTTTTGCTCATCAGTCTTTAGTATAAATGTTTCTCCTTTTTTGAAATATTCCATTTCTCTTTTAAAAACTCCTTTAAGTTGTATACACGCTTTTTTTTAAAAAAAAATGTCTCTCCTTTTAATTCACTTTTGTCTATTGATGCCTTCATCCCTTTATCTTCGCAACATCTTATTTACCCAATTCTTCATATGCATCTTTGTCTTATTCACGAGCTGATATACTTGCTTTTTTGGAAGGCTTAGTTTCTTATAACTCTTATCAATATAATTACATCTATTCCCTTAACGTTACGCACTCACCAGTGTTGGAATCATTTAATTCATTTCAGTTTCTCGTTCCCAATTTTTCTTGCTGACACTGACATCTGTTTTTGATTGCTATTTATTCGCAAAAGCTTTTATATCTATATCGGCTCACATATTTTGGCGTGTGTGCGTAATTCACTTATAGACGGTTTCCTTCAGTTTCTCATTTTTATTAAACAAATAAAAGAGAAATGCATATAGAAGTTTCTATATAAAAAGAAATGAAGGAGGAGCCTCATTTGTATAAACGATTTTGTCGTTTACCCTAATTCACAAACTTGGACAAAATTCTTGTTGTCAGAAAGGTAAGGGGAACGATATGGAAGTAATTCGCATAAAAGACTTAAGATATTTTTTTTTAATGTGGAAACACGCAATGAAAACGGAATTCCAGAAATGAAAAAAAATAACTATAGAAAACGATTTTCTTATTTCTATTAAATAAAATTCAAAAACCCCAAATGAAAAAAAAAAATGAAAAAACATTGGAAATGTATTAAGAATGTAAATTTTTTGGAATTGGGAATGTACCAAATTATTTATTGCAGCTGTCTGAATACAGTTTTACCATGTTTCCCGCCATATTGAAGAGAAGCGGGAAAATGGATCACATGTCTCGTTTCTATTCATGAGGATCTCATGTTATCTGTCATATTCCACGGGGAATACCTCATTTCTAGAAGCGCGAGGAAGCGTCTTTAGTTTCTGACCAATACGACCTTGGAAATTTTCCGCGCGTTTTTCTATAGATGTTTCAATGCATATTATTCTTGTCAATCGACACTTGCCTTCTTGTTTTCGGCTCCCTTTCTGCAACTATTAACGATTCTTCACCATCTTCTCCCTAAAAGTTTTGCTTTGCTTTCTTTTGTTAATGTTGTTGGTGATGGCATAATTCTTCTTCTTCTCCCTCTTCTTCTGCTTCTTTTCACCTTTTTTTCATCTTCTTCTTCTTCTTCTTCTTCCACTACTTCTTCGACTTCTTCTACTGCTTCTTTTCACCTTTTTTTCATCTTCTTCTTCTTCTTCTTCTTCTTCTTCTTCTTCTTCTTCTTCTTCCACTACTTCTTCGCCTTCTTCTTCTGCTTCTTTTTCACCTTTTTTTCATCTTCGTATTCTACTAATTTATCATCTATTTCTTTTGTTTCTTCTTCTTCTTCTTCTTCTTCTTTTACTACTTCTTTATTTTCTAATTCTTGTTTTTTTTATCTTCTTCTGCTGCTGCTGATTCGTCTTTTGTTTATTATTCTTTTGCTTCTTCTTCCTCCTCTTCTTCGTCTATTACTTCTTCGTATTGTTCTTTGTACAACAAAATGAGCATTCAAATTGTTTTTTTCTCTCGTCATCTTTCTAATTATCTCATTTTCTTCTTCTTCTTCTACTTCTTCTTCTTCTTCTTCTTCTTCTTCTTCTTCTTCTTCTTATTATTATTATTATTATTATTATTATTATTATTATTATTATTAACATTATTATTAATATTACTATTATTATTATTATTTCTTTGATTTCTGTTGTATACAAATTTCTTTCCGGGTCCCAACCAGTGATCTAAAGCAAGAAATTGCTTCATGAACTTTTGTACTGACCATTAAAAATAAACAAAAAACAAAACACTTTTTACATAGGTAAAGCCCTACGTAAAGATGTGTGCTGTATTTCTTTAAGACATGTGTTACCAGGGAGTTCCTTTCTAGAGTCTATCGGAAACTTTTGCAACACTAACTGGAATTATTGATGTACTAATCTGCCACATTTTTATCAGTCCTCTTCAAGAACCTGTCTTTTATATATGTTCAAAGTTCAAATCGTTCACTATGTGTGTTTTGTAATTTCTAGTCAGGAAGTATTCGTCATGTGCAGAAAGAATAAAAACATCAGTTACAGCTTTTTAAACATTGCATGCGTAACCGCTCTTATTATTATTATTATTATTATTATTATTATTATTATTATTATTATTATTGATGTTGTTGTTGCTGCTGCTGCTGCTGTCGTCGTTGTTGTTGCATTTTGAATTTGCTTTGTGAAGTACTAATTGCTAGTTTCAAGCAGAGACTTCAACATTTTTTATAGACCAGAAGATGCAAACAGATAAGTCACTATGCAATCAGTGAGAAGTATGTAATTGTGGTCAGAGCGTCAAGATAAATTTACACCAGATACGGGAAGAAGACATGAGAAGGAATTTGTACTTTAGATTTAATAAGAATTGAATGTATTTTCATTTAATCAGTTTCTCCTTTTCATATAATTTATAGAATCCCAGTAACAACACATATTATCATTATTATTATTATTATTATTATTATTATTATTATTATTATTATTATTATCATTATTATTATTATTATTATTATTATTATTCCATTTATTTCTGGAGTGTACACATTTCTTTCCGGGTCCCGCCCAGGGACCTAAGGTCAGAAATGGCATCATGACATTTTCCACTGACCAATTAAAAACAAAAACACAAACATATTTTATACGGATAAATCCCTTGGTAAGGTGTGAGCTGTACTCTTGAGAACAATTTCTGTATTTATTTAAGATATGGGTTTTCCCGGAATCCCTTCAATGAGTCTATTGTGATCTTTTCGAATCAAACCGAGGGTTTCAACTACAACAAGGATTGTTGATGCTTTCATGTGGCGCCTTTTTGAGATTTCGATTTCAAGGTCCTTGTATTTTAATAGCTTGATAGTTTGATAGCTGCTTTTGATCGCTATTTGAATATTTATTATTATTATTGTTGTTGTTGTTGTTGTTATAAGTACCATTGCATGCATTGATTTTTCTGCATTAAATCATTCTCAGAAATATTATAATATAATTTAATCTATATATCTATCTTTTTTAATCGTTTCAATCGAATCATTGCAGGAGTGACACTAGTACGCAGAGGATTACAGAGAATGTTAAAGTGAGAGAAAAGATTGGGTATAGGGTGGGTAATGAGGAATTTTTTGAAAAATGTAGTTATCAGGGAAGCAGGTAAGCGGAAGGGAGTTCCACTGTCCGGAAGTGCGAGAAAAGAAACAGTTGGGGTAGAAGTGGCAAGGACGAATGAGAGATTTGTAAATGTTTACGATGGACTTTGACGAGAAATACATTCTGGCACAACAGAATAATGCAAAGTTGCTTGCAGTAGATGCAGATACTCATTCAATGTAGTCATTCTACTTCAAGTCAATTGAAAACGTGATCGCAAGACGGCACAGTGAGACGCTCTCCTGTCGTCCATCCCCAGCCCTGCTGGTGGCACGCAGCAAAGTTTTCTATGCGGTTAAATTCAGAGAAGTTTAGTTTTGGAGGCATTAAAATTTACAAGCCATTTCATGCCACACTTAATCGTCGATTGATGGTCATTTTCAAGAGCAGCGGCCAGGTTAATTTTGTCAGTTCTGAAGGATTTGTTATTGATGATTGTTGAAGATTAGAATCAGCGTAGGACCCAGTTTAGAGCCTTGGGAGACACCCGCTCTCGTGTGAAATGAACTGGAAGCGAGCCCGTTCAGAACGACCTTCATTTCACGATTTGATAGAAAAGAATTGGATTAAATCAAACGATCGTACAGTAATACGGTAGTCCTGAAGCTTAAGAAGAAAACCAGCAGGCCAAACCCTGTTAAACTGCATTGAGATATCTACAGCCACAGCTCAAGCGTCACCGTTATTATCAAGTGCTTTATAGATATATCTTTACCGATGGCAAGAAGTGCATTAGCGACAAAGCCGGAATCCAGAGTAGGTCGTTAAAACTAAAATGCTTAACCACTTCAGCATTGATTAAAGCCTTTAATACTTTTGCAAAGATCTGTAAGAGACTAATACGGCGATAGTTAGAGGAGTCAGAAGGTTCTAAAAAACATGAACAACAGAGGTGGGATTCCAACATGCTATAAAGCAGTAGGAAGAGTGTCAACTGGTGTAGAATGTGAACAGAACTGGTGCCAGCTAGAGATTTCTTTTAGACGACGGCTTGTAACTGGGTACCTACACTAGACAATG